>CAKAOI010049489.1:89038-120480 GCA_916701655.1 Sebastiscus albofasciatus
TATATATGTATATGTATATGTATATATATGTATATGTATATATATGTATATGTATATATGTATATATGTATGTATATATGTATATATATGTATATGTATATATATGTATATGTATATGTATATATGTATATATATATGTATATATGTATATATGTATATATATATGTATATATATGTATATGTATATATATATGTATATATATATATGTATATGTATGTATATATGTATGTATATATTTATCTGCAAGATTTCACAGACCGGAGGAAAACAAGCAGTAAGAGCTGATCTGAGGTCCGCTGTCCAGCTGCCGTCTATGAGAGCCGGCTGTCAATCACTCCGAACTCCGACCAAACAGTCAAACTAGGCAGCACTGATCAAATATGAATCACTATTATGTTACGTTAATGCTTATTTCTCTCCTCAAATGTTTTCAGAATCATCTTGTAGTGTACTGTTTAGCTGTAAAATGAGAAAGTTTGTGATGAGGCAGCCATTGTGAAATCTATTGAAGGAACGCCAAGTACTGGTCACATGACCGGAGCACTGAAATGACCTGTGATTGGTCAAAGTCTCCCGTCACCGGCTAGATGTTCTAAAGCCTGAAAACAGCCATGAGGAGGTGCAGAAGTCTAGTTAGCTCTCAAAACACTTGAATTACAATATGCCGAAAGGTTATTATGGCATTTATGCCTAATGATGCCAAATATATACTGCCTACTGCTACTTTAATGCGTTATTATTGCGTTAACTTTGACAGCCCTAATTATGATAAATGACTACAATAACTTATTATTTAGTAAGACTCAACTATATGGTCAAATATTCAAAATTGATATGCATTGTTAAAAAAATAAATAAAATCTTTTTATGCGCCTTATAGATATATCACTACCGCACACCATTATTATCTAAAAACAACAACGCACTACCTAGATAAGCATGTGCTCAGGAAACACCTCCGATTTTTACATTTCAGTTGAGGCAGAACTTAAATGGTTAAAAGCAGTCGTCTCATGTATCTTTCATTAAAAGTCAGAACTTTCCTGATTCATTTCCAGTATGTTAATGCGCTCCACATGCCTCTTATTCCTACTTGTGAGTGTATGTGAAAAGAGAGAGTGAGGTGTGTGTGTGTCGATGAGGCCCAGCTGACTGTATGTTACAGTATACAGACTGAGCTGGATTCTGTTACTGTCTGATTTTATAGAAACACTATCTGTCTGACTTTTTGCATGCAGGTGTAGCACTAATGTTTTCATGATAAAAAGCATTATGGATATGAATGACACCTGTTGGCGGAGATAGAGTTGCATTTGTCATGTCAGGGCAGAATAACCTTTATGAGCCGCACTATGGAGGCTAATGCAGCAGGTCTAAAGGTCCTGAGCTCACCAGACTCCTGATAGCGGCAGATGACTACAGGAAATAGATGTGACAGTCAGGAGGTGTGTCTGTGTGTGTGTGTGTGTGTGATGTGTGTAAGAAAAACCATTAGCAAGGAGCGTAAAACCAATGTGCTTGACCAGTTCTCGTCCTCACTACTTAACGTCGTGGTGGATGAGTGGAGAGCAGCAGACTCCTGCCTGCTCTTCTCATCAAGGACCTCTCCAGAGACACACACAAACACACATACACACACACAGAGACACACACACAAACGCAGGGTAGAGGGTTGTGCCTGCGTGCTGCGGTCGCACTTAAAGGCCTTCAACACATGCCAGTCCAAAGTGAGTGCACTTAGTAAACTGCACACAGCTCCACTGGTGCCCTAAAAATCGACAAGTGTGCAAGCTAGAAAATGGCAGATTATCGAAGTGTACTTTGATGGGATTCAAGCCGTAGCAAAAACCATCTGCAAGCATGTGCAAGCCAGCTGGATTTGGATGTTCGCAGCGCCAAGTTAACACAAATGCCTTTTTCCCTCTCTCTCTTCAAGTCCACTTGGCTGAGCCGTAGATTTCATGTCATTCAACAAGCCAATCTTTCTTGGTGTGCTTGTATTTCTTTTTTTCTGTGTAATGACATAAGTAAGTAACAAAATAAAGAAAACATTTGAACATTTGAAGTAGTAGAGGGTGGATTATGATGTGGAAAGTCAGAAGCTTCCCAATACCTCATTAAAGTTACTTTAGATTTCAGTTGGCAAACACTCCTCGAGCAGCTACTTTGTCAGAAAAACAACAGAAGAGCAGCTAGTTTATCTGTTCAAAAAATGCTGAAAATCATAGTTTCTCTGGAAGCATTTTTGACGAATGATCATGTTGGGGTGCTGACCTCAGTGACAAACACATTTCCTGTAACTGCTTCACAACTCTGTGAAGAAAATGTTGAGTTTGCATGAGGAGAAAAGTTATTACAGCTGTGATACGCCAGAGTTGCAAACAACGATGCTGGAGTACACGCATGAATCATTTCCTGTGAATCCCTTGTGCGTGTGAATGCAAATGCGGAAATGGCGGACCCCGCCACTAACAATGAAAACTACTATATAGAGCGGTAATTAAAAAATTTAAATACATTGAATGGCTATAGCTTTAAAAAATGCTGACCATAAATGTAAAAAAACAGGGTTTGCTTTCATGAAATGAATTTAAACCGCATTAACCCCTTCAAACTCTGATGGCCCGCCCGCTATTCTATCTTGAGGAGGTTGTACAGGGCCCTAGAGCATTCAGAGGATCGATAGCTTTCCTGGGTATATTGACAATAAGGGGGTTTCTGAGCGGTTTCCAGAACAGAAGTGCCCGCCATCTAATTGCCGAAAATGCAATTCTTGCAGAAATCTCCAAATGTCAAAAGTTTTTGATACCAAATCACAGCATGGCTTTTTCTATGCTGTTCCTCAAGGTCTTGGTGTCTTAATGTGGTATTTTGGAGGGATTATTGATCGTTTTAATCAATTCTCGTATGGTAAAAAATGGTTAAATTTAGCACCAAATCTGTGTAACAAATGGTATCAACCCAACATTTTTTATCTATGAGACACAACAGAGCATGGGAATGACCATCACAAACTATTATCATCATATTCTACACTCTTATACACTTTCACAATTTATTTTCATTTTTTAATTAATTAAATGTTATTTCTTATCGATGACTAGAACAACTTGACTGCATCGCAAATTAATCTTCAGGTTCCCAGCTTTCAGATGATGTACACCACTGACATCTGTTGCCTACTTATCTACCCCTGAACATCCC
Organism: Sebastiscus albofasciatus; assembly: GCA_916701655.1. NCBI lineage: Eukaryota > Metazoa > Chordata > Actinopteri > Perciformes > Sebastidae > Sebastiscus > Sebastiscus albofasciatus. The sequence goes on from CAKAOI010049489.1 coordinate 92,244, forward strand.
CCACCGCTACCCCTGATAAAAGAAGAGGGTGGAATGGTAAGGGGGTTAACACACTTCGTAATGATAGTTTTTGTGTCAGGAAGGCTGAACAAAAGTTGGCTGATTTATTGTTTCCCTTTTTTTAGAAGCAAAAAAATGCATTTCTTAAAATCTGAATCTGTGTGTATCAGATTCCAGTGACATCTTTTAGAGAGAGGAGAGGAGGAAGATGGGGAGAAAGAGAGGTTGAAGAGGCATCCCACACATGACAGGCACAGGCACGTCTATTTTGAATTGTGAGTGAGGAAATTATACCAACTATCTGTCTCCCACTCTCTGTGTTTCAGCCTGTGTTTGAATAGCCCACTCAGATACCACATAGAGTGTCTCGCCGAGTGAATATCCAGGATTTTGTACGCTTTCAGCCGTGATAGACCACAGCGCTCCATCGCTCTGCTGCTTTGAGTGTTGGGTGGGTGCGTGCCAATCCAGAGTGCATCAGGATGACACCTAAGAGCCAATAATTACAGAGCAGAGCATCATGTCTGTGTCAGCCCCCTTGTTCTCTGCTTTTAGAGGTATGCAGCGTTATTTATACGCCGGCCTCTTCCTTGTGTGTCGGGGGAGATGTTCTTTCTTCAGAGGGTGAAGGGGGGACATTTTCCAGCTTGTACAGTACACACAACTGTTCTACATTTCCAACAAATATTCAGTCATTTCATGGTTTTCTGTTGTCGCCCTGATTCCGAAGCCTGCACATGTAACCGTGTGGCACCATTAACACATTTTTTTGCTGCATAATCCTCACACACAGCAAACACTGCACTTACACACCGTCATGCTCTGGTTATTATCTGCAAGGTGCAGCTGTCTCTCAGTACATCCAAGTATGAACGTAATACACAGCAGACAGTACACACAAAATTGCACAGCAAAGCCACACCATCACTCTCAGTGATCACAAACAACACAACACATCTGTGAGCCTTATTGCCTGGCCTTACAGATGCAGTAGGCATCGCACTCTTTCTCAGACTGGTTCAGTGCTGTCAGCTGTTATTTACAGTCCAGTAACAAGCGTTTTTTTTTTTTCTCTTCTCTGCCCCAATTTCTCTCTGTCTTTGTCTCTATCAGGTTTGTAGAGTTTTTAACTCACTGTACATCAATTTGCGAGTTTACCCTTTTAAATATAAACGAGTCCACTCATGTAGCCCCAGTGATTTCTTTGTCGACAGTTCAATAAAGTCTGGGTAAACCATTCATGTTAAGATGGAAAGGAAATATGTGAAGTTTGCCCCAACCCAGTCATCAGAGGTCTGTGTCCTCTAACTGTGCAGACAAACAGTGTTTCTTTGCTGACTTGGCTGGCACACTACAGTAGCTCTTGGTTGCCACCGACGCTGAAATAACCATCACTTTGCCCAAATATCACGAGGATCAGTGCTGCGATGACCTTGAAGCGACTCCTGTTGGCTTCTGTCAGGTGCTCCCGCGTCGCTATCGAGTCCATTGTCAAACCACGTCAAACGGAGAGCCTCGAAGCTGTGTGCTGTTGTGCAGCGTCGGCTTGCAGAGGGCAGAGATGGATAGTGTTTTTTTGGGGATAAATGTGTGTCGTGCATGTAAGATAAGCAGAGCTCGGTGTGAGATTAATATCAGCTGTGCTACTCTCTCCTCCCCTTTGGGTTTTCTCTGCAAGCGAACCCTGTTGCCCCCTTGCCTTGTGACTTGGCTCATGCTGCTTTAGTAAATCTGGGGCATGTTTACAGTCAGGGCTTTTAGGAGTGTCTTGGCAGGCGTATACCTAGCAAGCAGCCAATCAATCGCCCCACCCTTGGAGTACTATTAAACCTAGAAAAAATAGGTTGATCCTGCTCTGTTTTTTCTAAAATATGATGCCTGCCAAAGTGCTGCTATGTACTTTATTTCTCAGTGACGCTGTGTCTGCAAGCTGGCACCCTCTGATGATATCTTAGTTATCTCAATGGTGAGTAAGCACGCTGAACACTCTCAGCTGTAATGTGAATGAAGGGATTCAGAGGAAATCTTAATTGATGTCACTGTGCTATTTTGGAGGTCTGGTCTCTCAACACCGATAGTTATCCAGAATCTATTTTAATCTTTAAGTCAAAAATGTAGGTCATTTTGGAGCTATATAAAAAAAAAGATTTCATTAATGTGTCTGGAACAGGAAGTATTTTGATGATTCATAAGAATTTCCCATAAGAGCACTCTCTTTATATCTAGACCCTATAGACACTTTAGTTGTCTCAAAGTCTTTGTGCTTCTGTTAAAGGTATAGTACAACATTTTGGGAAATTCGCTTTTTCGTTTTCTGCTGAAAGTTAAATGAGAAAATTGATACCACTCATGTATGTAAATGTGAAGCTACGGCCTGCAGCCAGTTAGCTTTGCTTAGCATAAGGACTGGAAACAGGGATTCGACTAGCCTTGCTCTAAAGGTGACCCAATTTGGGTACCAACACCTCTAAAGCTCCCAAATTAAGATGTTGCAATGGCCATTTGTGGCGTGGCCTGTTCGGAACAGGCTCATTGCTTGCCTGTTGCTGTTTGCAGTGTTGCAGCTTGTTTCTGTTCGGAGTGTGTCGGCATTCGGAGCGGGCAGATTGCTTGGCCACAAGGAAGTGCTGCTAGCAGCAATGCCGAGAACCGCTTGGTGCTCGTTGACTCCGGGAAAGTGAAGAAGAGTTCGGTTGTAAAGTTAGCATATCCAGCATCTGCTGCGGACAACATGCTGCACAGTGTTAATATTGAATGTGTTGCGCGTCCAAATTGCACCAAATTCAACAAAGCACTCCACGAGGTCCCCAGCAATACACCCGCCAAGTGTGAAGTTGATCGGATAAGTGGTTCTCGAGATATGCAAAGGATGTACAGACCGCTTTATAGGTAGATATCTAGTTAAATGTAAAAATAACCATTTGTGGGGGCTATGTGCTAGTCTATTTCTTGCTTTTTCAGGCTGTTATGCAAAAACATTGTGCATCTCCCAGCAGAAAAGCACCTTTTTGAGTCTGCATGTTGCATTATCAGTAAGGCAGCTTGCATTAACACTAGCATCTGTAGGCGGGAGATATAATACGCTGTACATATGGAAGAAGATGTACGACTTTCCCTCATGTATCTCTGTTTTAATTCAAGAAGTTTGTAGCTGTTCATCGTGTGTGCACAGATTTAGTCTGATTCTCTCGCAAACATTTCTGTGATCACAGAGCAGTTGCTCTCTGAAATCCTCCGTGATGTGATTTGTTCCTGCCATCTTTTACCTCCATGATGAATGAATACAATGAATACAACGCCAAAATCCAATTTCACCTAATTAATTGCTGAGAGGTTATTATGTGCAAGTGGAGAAAAGACATTTCTTAAATGTTGCATGCAGACCCCGATCTTCCAGCTGGAAACTGTCCTCGGACAATGCATCTTTTGAGTTGTGCCACTGCGCTCTAGTTTGGACCATTGGCCAATTACTTTTGCAGCTTGTAGGCTTTCATAACCGCAGAGAATTGAGGCAAATGTACACAGTTTGACTTCAAAGAACCTGTGCTATACTAACTAATTCAGCGTGTTAACACCGGCAATAAAGCAGCCATATTGATGTAAGGTGTGATGTGATGAGCATTAGCGGAGGTTGAGGGCCCCGGCTTGGTGACAGCCAACTGATTAAACAGGCGGGTGATGAATGGACCTGGTGCCTGGCTGTGAAATGGCCTGCAGATGCCCGGCATTCTGCTGCAAGCATGTCAAAACACACAACTGGTCTGCTGTATTAGAAAGTATGAAAAATCTCCCAAAGAACCAAACCGCTGTCGATGAAAAAAGACAAAGAGAAAGCTTTGAGTTTCTGTTTGAAATCGCCGCTTGACACAACTGACGTTTGTTACGGGCTTGACCTTCTGCTCTTATCAAAAATCCATCTCAGAGTGCTTTGAGAATAACATTTTCTTCCCATGTCTGCATGTTTCTTCATAGGTCAACATCTCAATCCGGTCTTCCTGGTTACCACAACTCCCACTCAGTGCCCGACCTCAATCCCCTCCACACACACACACGCACCCTGCCGCTAAGTAGCCCCTGGACTGCTCTCTGAGTAAAAGTTTCATGAGTTTGCTCTCCTTTGCTCGTTATTCCATTGTCTGTCTGAGAGGATGTCACTGTGATTTATGTCAGAGAGTTTTAATATGCTTGGGGAAGGCTGTTTTTGGTTCCAGTGAATGGCCAAAACTCAGGGGAGCCGTGACAGTCAAGCTATGATATGTCCCCCTGTTGAGAGGAGGGATGGCACTCCTTTGTCTGCCATCGGCGGGGTCCACTGGGACGGACCATAGCTCTCTTTATGAGCATTTAGGACATTTTTAACAGTCTTAATCCTCCTTGAAATAAAACCAGTTTTTCCTTCTCCACATTGGAAAACTCAGTTTTCCTGTCCTCTATGACAATAGGAAGTCTATTTCACATTTTGTATCCCCTCCCTGGATTTTAATGACAGGCCCCTCTCTTCATTGACTCCAGATGTCACAACGTTTTAAACAGAATGAGGGCTGTTGATCTGAAAAGGGCCTAAGATTTGATTTTGGACAAGATGGAGCCTATGCAGCTGGCTTTAACTCCCATAAGGGGAAAGCGATCATCTGCCAAAAGGGCCTCGAGTTTCAGATGAACCATTTGTTTGCGAGCATATTGGAAAGTTTAAGTAGTGGGTTGTAAACATTTATTGCTGTTTACTGGCTCCATTTGCATTATGCACCACCTGGAGGGCTGGAGATAAACTTAGCGCCGGTGTCTTTTTCCTCACTATCAGAAGTGTCTAAATTTGAAAGCAGTTTGCTGGTTATACACGAGGGGAAATGCTGTAAACGGTTTAACTGCAGCAAATATTAGTGTTGACGACTGCAGATACGAGTCAGTAATCTTATTTGGACAAGCAAATGGAGTCCGTGACCCCCAGCGTTTTGACTTGGGGAGCACATCGAGTGAGTTTAATATGTTTGGAATGTGAGGCGATAGATAAACATTTACAAAGATGGTCAAAAACTGCACAGGGTAAGAAGTATGTAAGCAATGGATGCACAAATATTTGATTGCACATATCCCGTGTCTTTGGTGACCTGTAGGAGATTGTTAGTCTTGTTGATAGATATCAAGTGATAACATCCACCCGTCCGGATCCAGCTGTAACTTCTCTAAGGATCACAATACTTGAAGGTCTTGAATAAACCATAATCATGGCTTCCTGGACCCTTTGCTGGCTCTTATATTGGTTAGAAGTTATCACACAGCAAGTCAAACTGAAAAGTGGCCAATTGTCAGAGCCATTGCCTGTTACAAAAATCATTGAAACTCCACTTTCACGGTGGAAAGCAGTAAAAAAAAAAAAAAGCTGCTGCTGATGGCTCTGTCTGTAGAGGATCCTGGCTTACTGAGGGAAATGCTATAAAAGGAGCAATGTGTACATTGAATCTCCACTTCATCACAATAACTATTTGAGGCTGCAGGGGAAGGGAGCGACGTGGGAAAAAGTAACTCATTTGACTCGTGGCCCGCTGCTGAAGAGATCCATGTGAAGAGGGTTGGCGAGCAGCAGAATGAAGGAGATTTAGATTGGTGTTGAGTGGAATAGCTGCCAGCGCAGAGCAGAGCAAAGAGAGAGAGAAAGAGAGACGGCCAGCACAGGAAAGTGTGGACGTGGCTCGCTGGCGTACATGTGACACGTTCTCATGGAGCTACAGTAGCTGCTGGCTGCCGGCAGAGAGGACAGGAGTGAGGGGTGCAGAAATGATGCTCAGTGAGAGTTTCCCCCTTCCTATCATGAATTGATTTGACTGAGGCTCACCGTTATGTGTTGGATGTAATGTGATGTCTGTCCACTTGTTCTTGTTTCCTGCTAGATTTGTCTCTCAGTGAGGCCTTGACGGAAATTCACAGATTTCCTTGGAGGACTAGAAGTAGTAAAACATCAGTTCAGATGTTGTTACCTCTCCGATCGTACATTTGCGTTTGGCCAACGCGTTGGATTAGGGTCGTTTTTGCTTGGATTCAACATAAACCTCAACTATAGCACATGGCTTATTTGTTACCTCCGCCAAGGCCGAAGGCCTAGGTAGGAGGTTATGTTTTCACCGCCGTTGGTTTGTTGGTTTGTCCGTTTGGAGGATTACTCCAAAAGTCCGCGATGGATTTGAATGACATTTTTTTGGAGGGGTGGGGTGTGGCACAATGAACAATCCATTCGATTTGGTGGTGATCCGGATCGTGCATTAACACCACAGGCTCAGTGTAACTGATGACGCTTTCATGACGCATCACCCTGCATCTTTCCTTCTGCCTACTGAGGGACAGAGAGAGAGCGGGGGGTGGAGGAGGAATGGTGGGACACCTGTAGATTTTGCGTTTTTTCACAATAAACTCTGTGAAATTATAGTTGAGTTCGACCAAAGCACACTTGGTGATTGTTGGAAAGAGTAAATACGACGGTTTAGGTGAGTTTTACTTTGTTTCTGTCCAGTTTGAATGAAGTGTTTTACGATGCTCTGCTGCGTACAGCTGATCTCAACATAAACAAAAATACATGTGGATGATGGCACAAGCTGCACGGAGAGGGGGGGGGGGGCAAATCGTACTCGGGCAGCTTGGTGGAGGTCTGCGCTCTCCGAGTGCCATATATTTTTATTTTTTTTATTATATAATGTATGTAATACTATGATGATCATGTGGTTGCCCCCCATTGGTTGTTGATACCATATACCTGAAGCCACATTCGCTTTGTCTGTTTGTTTTTAAGGCTTGATGAAGACCTACAGTAAAGGCTTTTTAATATATTTCCTTCCTCGTTGCCACTTGTTTTAGTATTTTGGAGTGCCTGGATTGCCTTCCTGTCTAAATCAGACACACAGACTAACATAAGATACAGTTGTTGACTTTCTGCATCGGGCAATCTCCCAGCAAACTGTTGTACTTTGCTGTAGATGTTTTTAATGTCTACTTCATACTTCACTAGTAAAATAAAATGCTCTTTTTCCATGTTTTCACCTGAGAAAGCTTGAAAATTGTTGTGTGCTAGTAACCAGATTGAATTAGTTTGTTTTGTTGCCATTTATAGCATGTGCAGCTACTTTTTGGTTGCATATGAGAAACTGATCATATTCATACATGTGATGTTTTGTGCGTTATCATTTTGTCAGGTATTTTGCATTTAATAACAGGAATAAAATGTATTTATGCCTCCGCGCCGACAATAGCCGCGGCTGGAGGCATTATGTTTTTTGTCCGTCCGTCCGGTCCATTCTCGTGAACGCGATATCTCAGGAACGCCTTGAGGGATTTCTTCACATTTTTTTCAAATTTGGCACAAATGTTCACTTGGACTCAAGAAGAAACTGATTAGATTTTGGTGGTTAAAGGTCACTGTGACATCACAAAACACATTTTGGGATATTAATATGCTAATTATGACAATTTCACACATGTGTCTAAAAGGATAAAATGATGTAAGGACATTTTGCACAGACATGGATGTAAACCACAGCTGCCGCAAGGCGGTAGTTTTTTCTGATAATGAGATGAAATTTTGCAACCCTTTTGAAACCCACAAACACTCCTCAACATGCATTTTAAATCCCAGCACTGTGATATGGAAATCACTGATTGTTTTTCTCCCCGCAGAAGGCAAAAACAGCTTATTATTGTGAGCTGTATTGTGAGCGTTGTAATTGGGGACCTATTTATGTGTGTTTTCTTGTACTTCCAGCATCAGGATATGTTCAGTACCAGTCAGTTCCTCTCTGTTCTGTCCTGCTATGTGATGATAATCTCCAGCGTGTGTTTTTTCCTGCTGTTTCCCAGATGCGAAGGAGAGGTCGGCCAAGAGATTCTCTGTGGATGGCGTCTTCAATTACACCTCGCTGTTGCTCAGCCAGGAGGACGACATGCTGTACGTCGGAGCCAGGGAGGCGCTGTTTGCCCTCAGCCTCTCGGACATCAGCAAGGCCAAGCTGCAGAAGAACGTGAGTATGTCACCAAGTAGATTGTCAGAGGTAATATTGCAATGAAGATGTGGGCTTGCTTACTCCATATGTCATGTTTTGCATCATAAGAGGTATTTTTTTTATTATTTCCATACCACACAGCTGTTCTTTGGGTAACACTTCATTTGTCAGGTCCGCAAATTTCATGGTAATTAGGTGATAATTAGCAAGTAACATATTTCAAATTTCTTTGGAATTGCTGCCAAATTACCCCAATATTTACCTCAAAACTGATAAAAAAAATACTTTATTAAAAACATAATTTAATAATTATATGCTAAAGTAGCATATAATTGTTAAAATAGGGCCCTTAGGCTAGAGAAGCGGCTGTGCGCTGCTTTTCATCGGAGGTGGAAAACCAAAACTTATAGAAGACACTTCTGATCAGGCACAAATCTCACCATTGTGACTTATTGTCTACACAAATGTAACCTGGTAGCTAATGTAATGATTCAGGGAGTTTTCTAAGAAATTTCAAAGAAGTTATTTGCTATTTATTATCTATTTATCAGCAGACATGGAAATAAAGCATATCAATTACCTTTGTATTTTTTTCTTTAAAATGTATTAAATAAATTACCAGCTATTTATTACTGCTTATTTAGAAATTGCGGAATATAATTAATGAATAATGTTTATAATAGATATAAAATAAATAAAAGTCCAGAGTCAAGTCTCAAGTCAAGACAGCCGAAAAAAGTATTTTTTTTTATAAATTTTGAGGTAAATATTGGGGTGATTTGGCAGTAATTCCAAATAAATTTCAAAAAGGGTTACTTGCTAAACTATCAAATTAGCGGACCTGTAAAATGATTAGTGTTACCGATTTGATATTAGAGAAACAGTCCTCCGTAGAATCAGCATGGTTCCCTGAATTTGAAATGACTTATTCAGGGTTTCTTTTTCATCTTCAGCTGACGTGGGGCACTCCTGCTGGAAAAAGAGAGGAATGCAGCTTCAAAGGCAAAAACTTAGAGGTGAGAGGCATCTTCTACTGCTCCAGCAAAAAAAAAAAACGCCAAATAATGAAAACACCTCAGGAAGATAGTTGTATAATGACGATATCGAGAGCATGGATTTTCTTGCACAGGGGTGTTTGTTCTGTACTTGCAGTCTTCTCTGAATCGTTTCACTGGCGTGTCGTGAGAAGATAAAATGAGCATTGAGTTGTGTTTTGACAAACCTTTCCACCAGTTACAAATAGATTCATCAAGTGTGCACGCTCGCCAGGGAATTGCTCTTTTCTGTCTGCACTGCTTCTTTCTCCCTTTCAGTCTGTTACCTTGTTGTCATGCCAGCTGTTGTATCCCTAGGCGACAAACCTTGGTAATCTTTATACTGCAGTGTACAACTCTGGTCTGTGTATTACAGAAAGCCCACCAGGCGACTGCTGTGTGTGATGCTGGGAGGTTTTCCCAACAGCGTTTGAGGAAAAGGGAACATTTTATTTCTATCCAGTTTCACAGTTTTTGAAGTATTTGTGGGTTTTATTTTTGCTTTGAAAGATTTACTCATGATTAGGAGCTCCAGTATTTCAGACACAGGTTTTAAGGAGCTCTCAAGAAAAAACACACTGAGTTGTAAGAATATCTTGTGGACTCATGGACCTCACACTCTCTCTCCATTTGTTCCCCCATCCAGACTGATTGCTTCAATTACATCAAAATCCTCCTGCGGCTGAATAGCACTCATCTCTATGTGTGTGGCACCTATGCTTTCAGTCCTATTTGCGCCTACATAGTAAGTAATGACCTCTCAATCTACCCATTGTTCACTTCCAAGGGTTGATTATTCTCCTGTCATCTGTCTTTTTATTTCTCTCCACTTCTCTCACTAGCACAGCTTTGAATTTAGATCTTTTTTGGGGGGTATGGAGGGGTGTTCTGGAGGAATCAAGCTCTTTTATCCACCATGTCAGTATTGGATCTGCTGTTATCCAAGCGTAACCAAATGCTGCTGAGGCACTTTAGCCAGACAAGTCAGCGGGGGGTACACAAGCTGTGTGGTTTCCAGCGAGAGGGAAGAAGCAGGAGATCTGTTTGTCTAGCAGAGGAGTAAATCTGGATTGATGGTAACCGGCAGCAAGATGACATTGATTTCAGTGATGGGGGGCCAATCGAGCTTGGCGATAGCTCGGCTCTTAAAGTGGCAACAGATAACTTGTTGCCCCACAGCGCTTCCAAAAGGTCGTAAAGACAACCTCAGATAACATTTCTTCTGTCCGTTTAATTTTCATCTTCACAAGAAGATCAATCTACCTGTTCTTATATCGTTAGCGACATGACGACCACTAGCAGCCCTGGCTACGGTCCAAAGCAAGAAACAAACGTAAGAATCCCAATTTGAACTAGAAACCGTCATCTCAATGCTATGATAAAGGCAGAGTTAAACACTCGGTAGTATTAATAAGTGGGCATTATTGTAGTAGAAAGAATGGTTTTCATCACTCTCTCTCTCTTGCCTCCTCCGTCAACGGGGCTCTTTTGCAGTCGTGTCTAGAAGGTAACCCACAAATTGCGAAAACTAGCAAAAACTCTAGCAAGACTCACTGCTCGACGACCTATCCTAATCTTAACTATTCAACGTCAATGCCTAAACTTAACAATCTCACGAGAGTTTTGCAATTTGTGTAACCTTCTATACATTACCCTCTAGAGTTTCCACAGTTAATGTTAACATTACTCCGGTCGTTCCACCGTCTGCTATTTCCACTACCTGGGGATAGCTAATGTAAGCTACTTTGTTGAGTTGCCTCTTAGCAAAATGCTCTCTGTTAAGCAGGGATGCAGTGTATATGTCTAGGGCTTTTATTGTGAAAGGTCAGAACGGAAGGATTGTATCTGCAATGCCGATGGCAATGTGGAAGGGCTTAAAGAGTTTGCCGTCTTGGTTCGGACTACGAAGCCTCCATGTTATTATTTTATTACCTACATAAGTATAAACGCAACTCAAGCTTGTGTCTAGAAGGTGACTTGCAAATTGCAAAACTCTCGCGAGACTGTTAAGGTTAGGCATTGACCTTAAATGGTCGAGGTTAGGTAGGTCATCAGGCAGTGAATTGATGACAAGTTTTCCCAATTTGTGGATTACTTTCTAGACACGACCCAACTCAAATGTTAACCTCCCTTACCCTTTGTGCCGTAAGACCGTAAAATCCTTCCTTTTCCCGGGAGATCGCAAGCCGGTGGCAGACAGAACTGCATAGTGAAAGCGAGGTTTATAGGGAGCCAATCTAAACGCTGATGGTGTCCTTATTCTAGAGCCATTACATTGTGCAATCAACATTTACTTCATGATGATAAGTTAAAGCAAAAAAACTCTGTGTAGTGCCACTTTAGAGCGGGACATTAAACTCCCCTTTGACGTCAGAGTGAAAGAAAAACACGGGACGTCTCAGGCCGTAGATCACTTGGCAGGACTTTAGGCCCTGAACTGGGATTCCAAGCAACTCTGATCTCAGTTGGTCTGCATGAACACTCGTCATGTTGACAGAGTCCAGAGCTGTGTGTGAGTGTGAGTGTGTGTGTCACCCAGTGCAGCCAGACGCTCTCCGAGATGCATAATATTAACATTAATAAATGTTTTATTTTTATAGCTCTTCTCAGAACAGTCTCAGGGGGTTTAACGGGCAGAGTAACAGGACACTGAAGCCAAGAAGATCCACTAAACAATCTGATGACAGACATGGATTAAAACAAGCCCGGAGTATAATAACAACTCATAAAGATGAAGCATGGGAAGATTCTCTAGGCAATGGACGCACTTTACACTGCCCTGTTTGATTTGATTAAATGGAACAAGTTATTGCTATTAATGCAAATTGCCCACATGCATTTTGTTAATGTGTCTATCTTAATGCAATACTCACGTTCCCATATGTACAATGAGTGCTTTATTGCTCACTGTAATTGTTCCTGCTCTCTAAACTGGTTGCAAAGAGATCCCTTCTATAAGCAATCTCAATGTAATGGATGAGAGCAAAATCTACTCTTCATTGATATTAGCTGAAGCTAATATGAATCAGACAAATCCTATATCTTCCAAAGTTATGGTGTTTTTTGTATCAAATTCTTACTGTCCCAATGTACATATAGGCATAAAAAAAAGTTAGTGGTACCACTTCCTTTTACAGGTCTGCAAATTTCATGATAATTAGGTGATAATTAGCATGTAACCTTTTTGAAATTTCTTTGGAATTACTGCCAAATTACCCCAATATTTACCTCAAAATGAATCCAAAATGACTTTATTATAAACATGATTTCATAATTATATACTAAAATACAATATAATCATTAAAATAGGGCCCTTAGGCTCAAGAAGCGGCTGTGCGCTGCTCTTCATCGGACGTGGAAACAAAACTAATAGAAGACACAAATCTCCCCATTGTGTGACTTATTGTCTACACAAATGTAACCTGGTAGCTGATGTCATGATTCTGGGAGTTTTTTAAAAGAAATTTCAAATACGTTATTTGCTAATTATTATCTATTTACCAGCAGACATGGAAATAAAGCATATCAATTAACTTTCTATTCTTTTCCTGGAAATGTATTAAATAAATTACCAGCTATTTATTACTGCTTATTTGGAAATAATGGAATATAATTATTAAATAATGTTTATAATAGATATAAAATAAAAATAATAAAATTCCAGAGTCAAGTCCCAAGTCAAGACAGCCAAACAAAGTAATTTTTTTTATAAATTGAGTTAAATATTGGGGTGATTTGGCAGTAATCCCAAAGAAATTTCAAATAGGTTACTTGCTAATTATCCCCATGAAATCTGCAGACATGTAAAATGAAGTGTTACCAAGTCAATATCCTTTAAACCTTTAAAGTGTTATCTATTTTTTTTTAAGGCTTGACCCATAATAATGGATCCTATACTTTAAAGTTAAGTGATTGGTCGATCAGTCAAACAAAAGAAAATAATTAGCAACGATTGTGATATTATCTTTTAAGTCAAGTACCAAAACAAAGCTGCCACACATTTGCTGGTTCCAGCTTCTCAAACGCGAGAATTGGCTCCTTTTCTCTATTTTATGTCATTGTAAATTATCTTAAGGGTTTGGACTGTTGGTCGGACAAAAACAAGTATTTTGAAGACGTCACCAACACTTGCCTTAATGCATCATGACGTCTTTCATGTGACCCTCCCTGCCTGTTAAATGCCAACATGTTTCCAACTCCCTGCCCACTGTTTGCACGAGATTATGCAAGTGATGTCACCTTTTCTCAGACTTGTCAAAGCTCCTCTAGAGCCAAAGAACACATCATACCACTGTTTTCAGAGGCTGAATATTGACTTGCATACTTACTGTATATTTGCCTGGCAAATACACTTGAACAAACAATATTATATGTATATTAATCAGCCTCAGGCACCTAGAATTACCTAAAGTATGTTCATGGCCTGTTAAATAACAATGTCTGAAACCAAATCAGTGAAGTCTCATCATGAATCAAATTTCCTTCCTGTCTAAACCATATAAACTGCCTGAAGACAGACCTTCTGAAAAGTACTTTGAAACAGGCAAATTTAAAGGATAAGTTTGGTGTTTTTCTATATGTTTCTTATTGTCAACAAATCCCATAAAAAGACCAAAACCAACAGTACTTAAGTATTTTCCTTAAAGGAATACTTAACCCTTAAAATGACCATTTGTATATCAATTACTCACCATGTGTTACCTTGAATTTTGCTATAATCTTAGTAATTAAAACACTTCCTCCACTACCGTCTCATACACGGACTTGCAGCGCATGCAAGAAGAAAAAAACGTTTTCTTCAAGAATTCAAGGTTACCCACGGCAAGTAATTGATATACAAATGGTCCTTTTGTGGGTGAAGTATTCCTTTAATACTTCACTGCTTGTCTCACTCAGCCCAAAGTCTAATTGTTCCCACTTATGACATAAATCTTTAAATACAGGTCACAAATGTATAATTTCCTCTTCTTTTTTTTAAGGCTCAGTAATTTCCGGAAACAGCTGGATGCTGTGGTTTTTAGCGAGCATTACAGTACTTAGACAGGAGCAAAGATTGGATTTCGGGGACTATTTTGAGCAAGGGATTAATACACATTAGCAAGCATGAATGCTGGGTTGACTCACAATAAACTACAGTAGTTGTGTTAGTAGTAATAGCAAACAGTGAAGCTCAATGATGTGTTTTTGAACAGCAGCTCTATGCCATAAGAGAATTTCTTTCTTTAAATATCTGTTCAACAAGTCTAGTGGGTTTAGAAGTATCTCATGATCATAAACCAGCCTTAGATCTGCTATAAGTTTTCATTTTCTCACAATGGAAATAATATAGTTGCATCCTAAAGCCTTGGCTTATTCACCAGACGGAGCTACTGTATGTTCAAAGTGACCAAACTCCCTAAAAGTCAGTGCGCTCTTTATACTGTAATGAAGAAGTGGAGAGCTCGAGGTCGCTGAGCTCACTTTTTACTGTAAGTAGAATTTAATTGGACTGAGCCTGAGGGACATTTGCTGTTTGTGTCTTGTCTCCAGAACACGTCAACGTTCACACTGGAGAGAGATGAAGTGGGCGAGGTCGTGATGGAAGATGGGCGCAGTCGCTGCCCCTTTAATCCAGAGTACAAATCCACTGCCATCATTGTTGGTATGTAGTAACACACTCATTTTGTCTCTCGTCATGTCACTTTTAACATTTGGCATGCAAAGAACAATGTACTATTATGAGCTGTTTATGATGCTACTTTGATCCAGTAATGAGTCATGATGCGCCTGCTGATGTTTGTTTGTCTGCACCGGTCCTCCTGATAAATAGCCGGACACCAACGGACACCGTTTGTGTTCTTTAACAAGCAATCAGTGAATAATTGAGCTGGATATGAGAGGAAGAAATGATTTGTCTAATCCCTCACTCTCATTCCCCTCTAAACTATTACTGACTTCATCTGTTGCAGTTAAGAAAGCCCCCAGCGCACCATTTCTTTGTAATTTATTATGTTTAATTAATTGCAAATCAAGTTCTTAATTTAAAATCTTGCAATCTTTTCCTTTGTTTTCGTCCAGATGGTGAATTGTACACGGGTACTGTCAGCAACTTCCAAGGGAACGAGCCAGTCATCTACAAGAGTTTGGGTCAGGGAACGGCTCTGAAGACAGAAAACTCTTTAAAATGGCTGCAAGGTAAACTCCCATCAGATGGCAGACTGTTCTTTTCCCCCTCTACTCATCTTCCATTATGTACCCAACAGAGCAGATAAGCTTTAAAAAGTCGAACGATCATTAGCGAGCCGCAGTCGCTAATGCATGCAGACTGAGAGCAAAGACGAGCTCTCTTAGATTGTGGGAGCCCGGCCCTATCAGTCGACGCACATGCACTTCAAAAACAGCTCTCCTGTGTGACTTCTTTCCAAATTTACGACGACTCAAAAGTGATGAAATAATAGTTTAGATGATAAAGGTATAACACGTCTCTAATCACGTTTGTGTTTTTCAGATCCAGTCTTTGTCGGGTCAGCTTACATCGAGGAGAGTCAGCCAGTAGGCAACCCCGTGGGAGACGACGACAAGATCTACTTCTTCTTTAGCGAGGCGGGGAAAGAATTCGACTTCTTTGACAACACCATTGTGTCGAGGATCGCTCGCGTGTGTAAGGTAAGTCACCTGACGGTTGGGGTGAGGTCATTACATAAGACGTCCATGCGGAAATAAGAGGCACAGCGGGGCCTCAAGATTCCTCTCCTTAATCCTCATACAATTACCTCAAAACAAGGCGGGTCGCTCCCATGTCGAAGCACGTTTGGTCACATTTGACTGTACGTCATGCCTGTGTGGATGCAGTGGAAATATGTCACTTTTCTGTTTGACTGTGCAAACATGTTTTCAACAGATTTGGTTTCCCCTTGCCTGAATCATCCTCTCCTTCTCACCACGCTGCCCTCCCTCCCTTTTCCTCCGCAATGTCATCTCCCCTCTCCTTCCATCTCCCTCACAATGTCAGCTGCACTCGTCCATCCCTCCAGCTCTTTGCCTTTCTCCACCAGCGCTTTGAGCTTTGCAGGCATTATTAGTATTCAAGGGTGCTTCGCAGCAATATGAAATGCTTTTTTCCACTCTACGATATGGCCTGTTTTTTTTGTTGCAGGCAAAGCATGCAAACTGTAGCAACTGCAGAATTCACTCGCATCATTTAAACTGCTGACGTCATTCCCTTCCTCCTCCTCCTCCTCCTCCTCCTTCTCCTTCTTGAGAGTTTAGTTTGGTCGATCACCCTGAATAATCAACGGCAGACTTTATCCCTTTTCAACTGTCATCGGATCAATTAAACGGCTGCCTGATATACATGCACTCAGCATCCCTCCCTGACTGATGCCTCTTGTTCATGGAGGCAGTAATGTGAGTAATCGTGGGGACAGCATGTAATCTTAAGTGACAGCTTAATGACTTAGTCCTGCTAGGCTCTGGCAGTCGGTGCTGCGACACCTCTCGCAGCCGGCGGAGCACCTCCTGGGTTCTATATATGGAAATCATCGGCAGAAAGGCCCCCAGACTGTGGCAACTTGCTGCAGACGAACTGTGCAATAGAGACAGAAGAATGGCATTCTCTGCTCTATAAAGCGCCTTTATTTCTCTGGAATGCAGCAGCCCTCTTTTTCCTGACTGACATCTTTTCAGATGCTGTTCTGTGGCAGCAGTACAGTAGTGATGTAGGTGATTTATTCCCCCAATTTACTGGGGAGCATTGACAAAGCAATGTATTGAGATGATGCATTGGAACTCCATCTACCTGACCAGTCATTTTGTGCAAATTTCGTTCATGTTCCACAACACCACTCATGTGTTGCCCCTCTTTTTTTTTTGTGAGTGAGCAACTGATGCTAGCTGGTTTCATAAAGACTCTGACGACGGCTTGGATCTAATTAAAGACGTCTGAATTCATTTGTTCACACAAAGCTGTCTAGGTTTTGACTATCTTAAGTTGGACTTCCAAGTCTTAACTCTGGGCAAATTAAGACTAACAAAAAAAACAACAGGCGTCACCATGGAAATCATCGTTACCATGGAAACATGGCTCTTATTTCAGATATAGCCTGTGGGTAGGGTGACTAACTTAATAAGTCAGTCTTTATTTTTATGAAACTCACGTTAGTCTAGACAAAGTCTGACAGTGTGGGCAGCCCCTCTGACAAAATTGAGACAACTGTACCCCACCCCCATCCCAGAACTACAGTTCCCATAATGCTTTGGGGGATGTTAACAGGAGGTATATTGTCGCCATGGATTCAGTAATTGTGGGCTACAACTTGAGCCCACAAGAACTTTGTCATTATGCAAGCGTAACGAAATAGCCCTCAAATGGTGCATTGAATTAAAAAAAAGACTACACACATATATATATATATCCAAGGAATAAATAAGGCATGAATGAGATATAAAAATGAGAATAAAAATCAGCAATAAAAAGCACAGAATAATGAGCAACATAGATATAAAAATATAAACAATATGAGTATAATAAAATAATGCTAAAATCCAACTAACAAGTGTGCAAACATCAGCAGCAGCAACAGCAAAAGTCCAGTAACACTGCAGTGTACAGCACATAAGTCTAGCCCTGTGTTTATGCGCATACATTTGTTTACATTTTGGCAAATTGGTACCATTAAAAGTATGCCGAATTAACTATCAGTAGTTTCTGTTTGCTATATGCTCATGAATTTACAGAAAAATATCACTGGATTAATTTGATAATGAAGAAAATGTGATGATTTCTCAAGTTCTGCAGTTATACGAGGCATCTTTTTATGGTTTATAAGCAGATTTTTTTGTGTTTATGTGTGATGGACATCAGAGATAATGACATCCTCAGAAAGTGTAAGTCGCACTGAATCTAAAAATATGTGTATCGTATCTGTGTATTTACATTTGACTGAGTTGTGACTCAGAGAAGGAGACGCAAATTGCTGCAATCAGGCTCTGAGGGTTTTAAAGTACCATAATTGCCTCCATGAGCTGCTTGGCGCTGCTGATGTTGTTGGTGTGCGGGCCAAACTACAACAACTAACTTCCTGTTGTTCTCAGAACACCGGCATGCACCTGTCCACCTCTCATAGCGCCTCTCGTCCCCCGGCAACAAAATGAAACTGGCCTAAAAGATAGAATATCTTTGAGAAACCAGCCCCTCAGCTGCTGCAGGCTAACATCCCCCCACCTATTACCATATTCAACTTTTTTTTCTTTTTCTCAGAATAGTGTCTCACATCTGAACACACTCCCTGTGTGCTTCAGAGAGCAGAAAGTGCTGAACTCAGATTAGAGTTAGGTAACAGCGAGGTATGAAGACCCCTCCCTGTTGGCGGGTTCAGTATAACAACACTTTGCAGACTGACAGAAAGCATGCTCTCCCTTTTCCCTCCAGGCCAAGACCAAATATGTTTTGATTTTGATATCTGAAATATGTCAAATGTGTTGGTTCATCTTGCCAAACCTTTTAAAGAGGACGTGATTCTCATAAAATAAGATAAAATCAAAGCCTTTTCAGTTTTTTCATGCCGGTCTAACTACTGTTTAACTTGGGTTTGCCAAGTAATTCTGCTTCCGAAGTTGTTTTTTCTCCCCCTCTTTCCTATCTGTCCCCCTCCCTTCTTCCACTCCCTCTTTCTTTTGTTTATTCAGGTGTGCACACTGAGGGACTGTGGAAAGCAGGCAGATTATGAACACTGTGTGGCACCGTTTTCTTTTTACTTCTTGTTCAGGTTGACAAACGCGAGGAATCTGAAATGTGAAGTTCGGATAAAATGTGAGAGAGCGGTGTAATACAGCACAAAAGAGAGAGTATATTTTCGGGGGTGTCGATGCGATTGAGAGTACAAGCTGCGTAGCGGAGCGCAGCAACAACGGCAGCGGCGGACAGCTGAGAGAGCAGGAATGTGGTCTCCTCATTATGTGGACAGGCTACTACCACGGCCTAGTAATTGGCTCCCAGGCCGTGCATCTGTCCCACGAGGTTTCACCTCACCGTTGAGCAACATGATTATTTGTGTGTAACAGCACACAGAGGAGGAAATGGGGATAGTTCTAGTTTTGCATTTTGTTATCTCCTCAAGGGTGATTCACTCCTCGTGCTGTTATGTAGGAGTCGTTGAGGGTTTTGGAGGCCGTGCTGACGGGATAGTTTGGATCTGAGGGAGGAAAACTGTCTTGAGATTGGGCGAGACCACTTGTTTTGGTTGTGCTCTTCCTCATCCTCCTCCTCCTCCTGCTCCTCCCGTGTTTTCCAGCTTGCTCGCTGTATTTGGGAGGAGTTTCTTTTTGGTGTGTGTTTACAAGCTCTTTGATAATCCCAGCAAAGTTGTCTGATAACTGTTTATGTGTGTGTTCAGCGACCGCTCAAAAGGAGTGAATGCCTCATCTGTGGAGAAATGAACCGCCGATGCCGATTTCAAAGCTGTAATTAATAACTAACCATTGTTTATTTTCCATTTCACCATCTCCTCTCCTTCAAAGAGCAACCCATATTATTGTGCGGAGGCATCTTTTATGTGAGCTTTTGTTCTCCACGTTTTTATTGTCAAAATAGCCTTTGTAGTTTAGTATAAATGCACCACAGGAAAGGATTTAAATACTTGCAATTGCATTCGAACATTAAAATCCTTTGTTGGTAGTGATATTCGTCCAGTTTCTTAAAAAAGGGTCACTAAGTAACCACTTTCAGATTCCCCTATTTGACCTCAACAGCACCCTCTGAAGCAAAGAGGAGGGTTTGCAGCTGCAGGTCTTTTCTAACCTTTCTAACAGATAGTAATTTGGAGCATATTTAAAGTCCCCCTCTGCTTATTGTTACTTGGATGTTTGAGCTTCACCGTGCATAATGATTTATGAGCAGAGTTTGACACTAGAAGTGTTTTTAAAACCCATCTGCTGAAGGACAGTTTCTCTGAGTTTAACACGTGTGCATGCACAACTTGAAGCCTCCGATGCACACTGAGAGTGGAAGTATAGAGACATCTTGTGTCCAGCAGTTAAGCTTTTGAAAATTAAAGACTATTTGCATATTTATTGAGACTCATGGTTTTTTAGTGTATTATTATTAACAAGTGCTCCACAGACAGACTCAGGAAATCCTTTGTCCCCCGAGCCATCAAACTGTACAACACCTCTCTAGGGAGGAGGGGACAAAGGAGGACGGTCTGCAGGACAGATAATAATGCACACAGTGCACTTTAGACTAAGCTACTGGAGTTACCCTGCACTATACTCATTTTTAACAGTCTCTTCTGCACTATATTCACTTTTTTAATAGTCGTGTATCACAGCTGTTACCCTGCACTATATTCACTTTTATAACTGTATTTTTATATCTGGTATATTGTTTTGTACTTTGCACTACTAACTTTTTTACTGCCTTTTTACTAACATGTTTTTGCACTATGGAACTGTGATGCTGGAAACTTGAATTTCCCTCTGGATCAATAAAGTTACTATCTATCTATCTATTATTTGTAGAGCATTTTAAATTACTTAAAGGTACAGTGTGGAGGATTTGGTGGCATCAAGTGGTGTGGTTGCAGTCTTGGAAAGGGAGGAGTGAGCAGTCTTTCCAAGACTGCGGTAACGTGATCCGTCGAGTGCAAAACCATGGTAACACCATTCGCCTTGCTCAGAGGCCATGCATACCATATTAACACTACTTTATGAGCAACGGAAGTCAGACGGTGGCTGGCGGTACCACGGTTTTGCACTCTGCGGCTCACGTTACCGCAGTTTCACAAGCGTGTCGGAGAACTACAGTGGCCTTCAGGTAGCAAAAAAATGTAAAAGGCTCTTTCTAGAGCCAGTGTTTGGTTTGTCCGTTCTGGGCTACTGTAGAAACATGGCAGACTCTGTGAAGAGGACTCGCTCCCTATGTAGATATGAAGGGCTCATTCTAAGCTAACGAAAACACAACAATTCTTAGTTTCAGCTGGTTATACACTATTAAAAACATTCCATTTCTGTTAATAGTTCCCCTGAAATGTTACACACTGTTCCTTTAAAACATGTCTGGAGGGGATCTTTAAGTTAATATACAGCCCAGGGTCATGTCTGCTCTAATGACATTGAGCTGCAACAGTTGCGTCTCGTCTAATTCCTTCTCCCTGTATTGGGTCCATTCTTTTTTTTGGGATAAACCGGGTGTTGATAATAAATGAATGGTTGACATAAAAGGTTTCTTTAACATACTTGAACTGTTTGCAGGGTGATAAAGGCGGCGAGCGGGTGCTGCAGAAGAAATGGACGACCTTCCTGAAGGCCCAGCTCCTGTGTTCCCTCCCTGATGACGGCTTCCCCTTCAACATCATCCAGGACATGTTTGTCCTGAAGCCCATGGGAGACAGCTGGGAGAGCACCGTCTTCTACGGCGTCTTCACCTCCCAGTGGTAAGAAACAAATGGAGGGGTTTGTTCTGATAACAGTGACATACAGGCACTTTGATGAATGCGATTTATGGCGCTGTCACAGATTTTGTTTATGCACAAACACAGACTTGAATAGATACAGCTCACAAACACACACCATCTTGAGCCTGTTTTTATTTTATTATCTGCTCTCAAACTTGGCAAGTTGCCTTTTTCTTACTTGGCTCAACTGAATTTAGAGCAGCTGTAATGAGCTTAAACACTAACACAAGCTCATGCAACCCCAATGTCTAATTAATGTATCAACAAAATAAAGGTTTTAATATGGAAATCATTCAAGCGCCCACTCTACAACTGTTCTCCAGTCGGAAGTTGCTGCTCCAGTTTCCTGAATATAATGACTGCTGCAGAAAGGACCGATTGGGTAAAAGAAATGGTAACATGAATTCATTTTTTGATGTGTTCACAGGTATAAAGGAGCATCAGGCAGCTCAGCAGTGTGTGCTTTCACCATGGCGCAGGTGGAAAGAGCCTTCAGCGGGCGCTACCGAGAGGTCAACCGGGAGACACAGCAGTGGTACACCTACAACCACCCAGTGCCAGAACCGCGGCCCGGGGCGGTGAGTGCTGCAGGAAATAGCCTGCGACAAACAGTCCAACCTCCGCATCTGTTCATTCAACATGCATCAATCTCCATTCAGTCAGTTCACATAACGGATAGGAAATAACAGCAATGTTATTTTTTTTACCATCACGTCTATTTTATATATATATATATATATTACAGTTCTCTAGTTGTAACTGTAGACTGATTTTTTTGGGGGGCTGTTCAACAAGTGAGCTTGATGTAAAGCAGATGTTCTCCTTTTATTTTCCATAAGTACTGTCTTGCTGATGTTCTGCTTAACTCTTCATAAGTCCCTGGAGCAAAACAAATGCGAAAAGCTTAAAACTATTTAGATATTGACTTAAAAAAACATGGTTAAAAATAGAGGTGTAATGATTAATTGATTAATCGTCAACTATTTGATCATTTTAAGGGGGAAAAAAAGTCTAAATTCTCTGATCCCAGCTTCTTAAATATGAATATTTTCTGGTTTCTTTATTCCTCTATGACAGTAAACTGAATATCTTTGAGTTGTGGACAAAGCAAGACATTTGAGGACGTCATCTTGGGCTTTGGGAAACACTGATCGACATTTTTCACAATTTTCTGATATTTTATAGACCAAACAACTAATCGATTAATCAAGAAAATAATCAACAGATTAATCGATAATGAAAATAATCGCTAGTTGCAGGCCTGGTTAAAATGTGTATATCAGCCAGCTCTGCTATTGTACATAACCATTGTATTGTCTTTGTTTCCAATAATACCTCACCTCAAACTTAATGAACTTCATAAGTAAAGGCAGCTACATACAGGTCAATCCAATACCCCGTCTCATTGTTATCTTTACTTGAATAAGCAGAGATACATTTTTCATTTCTAATTTACTCCCCGCAGTGTGTGACCAACCACGCCAGGCAAATGGGTATCCAGTCGTCCTTGCACATGCCTGATAAAGTGCTCAACTTTGTCAAGGACCATTTCCTGATGGACAGCGTGATCCGCAGCGCTCCCCTGCTGCTGAAGCGCAGCGTGCGCTACACGCAGATCGCCGTGCACAAGATCCAAGGCATGGAGAGGGCCTACGACGTGCTCTTCATCGGAACAGGTACGGCTCATTACACATCACGAGCTCGTCGTTTGTTATTTTGTGGGTCGTTCCGTAAATCTTTAAAAGGAAAAAGTATACTCCCACTGTTTTCAAACATAAACTGCGCTTTGGTGACTTTAAAATCAGTCAGAGTTGCTTTCCATCCCCCACAAACTGTCCCCTTGCCTTCAGTATAAGTCACTTCCACTCATCCCCCGTGTCTTCCAGATGATGGAAAGCTCCATAAGGCCATCAACGCCAACGATAAGATGCACATCATAGAGGAGATGGTTCTGTTTCCGGAGCCTCAGCCTGTGCAGCACATCGAACTTGATCCTCAGAGGGTAAATCACGACTCTTTCATCTTAATTCACACCTATAATCATTATTGTCATGCTGGTTTGTGTCAGTTTATATTTAATGTTATGTTTACAGTTTTCATACTCAAATTCATTTTCAAGTCATAAAAATGTGGAGGAGCTAGATTTACTGGAGCTTGGCGACAGACATTTTCTTACCACAGGGGCCGCTCCGTTGAGTTTTCCTGTAAGTTATGGCACCGTCTGGAACCGAGTTTCTGATCCTCTCTGGCATTTTCCCCGGAGCTAAATTTCATTACCTGTCTCTCTTTATTACATAATGGCCTCTTCCAGGGGCCAAAGCAGCCAAACAGCAATCTTATCGCAGATTATGTAATTCTAATAAAGTCCAAGATGCTTTTTGTGAGTATATTCTTAGCTCCAAATAGGGATATGAAAGACAGACATAATCCACATGATGTCTATCTAATATACTGCTAGATAAGATGGCCTAAATATAGAGTGCACTTTTGGGAACACATGGTTGCGCTGCACATCAGTATCAACGTCACAGTCATGGTGAAATTGCATTTCAGGATAACAGTACTTCTACGCAATGATTCTGAAAAGTGATAAAATGGAAAAGAATAAAAAAAATGCTGTGTACCAACCACTTTGTTGCCCATGTGTTTTTGACCACAATCAAAGCGCTAGGCTGGCATCAAGTAAGAGAACAGCTGGCCAGAGTTAGTACTTTGTTTAGGTTATATTCTTCTGTTTGTCTTCAGTAATTGTTTCAGCGTGGTTTCCCTCTCTGAAGTCAGAAATAGGTAACCAAAAGCAGAAGTTCTGTTCGGCCCTTTTAACCTTTTTGATGACTCACACGTTTGTTTGTTTTCTTCTCTTCTGCAGGGTCTGTTGTTTGTGTCGTCCAACTCCGGGCTGGTGGAGGTTCCTGTGGCCAACTGCTCCAACTACCTGAGCTGTGGAGAGTGCGTGTTGTCCAGAGACCCGTACTGCGCCTGGACCGGGCGGCTGTGTCGGGACGTCAGGATGGCGCCACCTGACAGGTGAGAGATCACACACAGCCACAGTTTTCTAAACGATTCACTTTTAATGTATTCATCTGCCTTAGCTCACAGGCTTTATTTGTCCATTTAGCCAATTTTTATAAATAGATTTTTTACGTTCCTTAATAGACTTGGTATAAATGTGTTTCTGCTGTGTTAGATGTGGCCATGCACCCAAACAAACTCATAAAATGAGCAGTCATGTGCTTGAACAAGCAGCTTTCAAAAGCAGATTGTTCTGTTAGTCATCCCGATGAACTCACAGGTGTTACAATGACAGACTTCGAGAGAGTCAAATGAGTGCATCCGTACAAGGTTCCTCTCATTACAGCCGCCATCCCTCACCCTGTTGTTTTGTTCGGTATGTTTTGTCTCAGTCACTGGCAGCAGGATGTGGAGGAGGCAGATACATCAGCGATTTGTAACCGGACGTTTCCCAGCGCCAGAGCTGCAAGACCAGCAGCTTCTCGTGAGTGTGTCCTCTCTTTGTATAGTGGTCTGTGATTAAAGTGTTGTCACCTGACGGAGGCCACAACAACATGTACATAGAGGAGTCAGAGAGGAATCGATCACATGTTGTTGTTGATGATTTGTTTGACGTATGTATGTTAGTATGTTGTATGTTAGCTTATTATAGGCCAGAGGTTAAAAAAAATCTACTCACCAGCACCTCTACCCCCCATAAAACCTCAGCTTCGGCTTTTTTACACTTAAGCTTTTATACATCTTAAACAAACAAAATAAAACATTTTAATTTGTGAGCTTTAGAGGTGCTGGTAGACGGACTGTGTTACCTCTGGACAGAACAAGTTAGCTGTTTACCCCTGTTTCCAGTCTTTTTTATAAGCTAAGCTAATGGACTCCTGGCTTTAGCTTCATATTTAACAGACAGATGTGAGAGTGGTATCAACCTTCTCAACATTACTTTAAAGGATAGTTCCATTGTTATTTATTTATTTATTTTTTTAGGATTTTATATCATTCTGTAGCTTCCCGGTGGTGTTCCTTATGTATTCAAATCTGAACATTCAAATTTTGGTCGAAGTACGCATCAAAATGCTATTTTCCAAGACCCTTCTAAAAACATTTTCCCCACGTGACCAGACATAGTTTTCTGCATGATGACGCTGCTACATGTACAGTGTACATACATCCTTATAGTCAGTGTATTAACGTTACATACAGTAACTTAGATGGCGGCCATCACTGCTTTTTGCTAATTGC
Organism: Sebastiscus albofasciatus; assembly: GCA_916701655.1. Lineage (NCBI taxonomy): Eukaryota > Metazoa > Chordata > Actinopteri > Perciformes > Sebastidae > Sebastiscus > Sebastiscus albofasciatus. The sequence goes on from CAKAOI010049489.1 coordinate 117,945, forward strand.
AATTAGTAAAATATTTCTCGAACTGAGTCTTGTTGAATCTTGAATCGTGTTTTGAAGCAACATTGTTGTTGATTTGTTTCTATATATAGGTGGCACCCAATGCCAGCTCATTACAATCCCAGTCAACACATTCAGAGTCCTGCCCTGTAAACTGCGGTCCAACCTGGCCCAGAGGAGGTGGCGTTACAGCGACAGCGCCAGCCAGTTCCTCTACGCTACCCCAGAGGGAAACCTGGTCGTGGTGGCGCAGGCCGACAGGTTGGAGACCTACGAGTGCTGGTCAGAAGAGGAGGGCTTCCGCCAGCTGTTGGCCAACTACTGTGTGAGGGCAGAGCCCCGCCTGGAAAGCACCACTCTGATCGGTCACTCACGCACGCCGCACATTGAGCGAGAGGAGACCATCATCCTGCCCGGCGAGTCTCGCTCTGAGCAAATCCACACCAAGACGTACTGGAACGAACTGATTGTGGTGTGCGCCCTGCTGGCGTTCTCCCTCGTGGTGTTCTCCTTGTTTGTCATCTACAGGAACAGAGATCACATGAAGTCCATGCTGAAGCAGGGCGAGTGCCCCAACATGCAGCAGAAGAAGCCGAGGATTGTGGGAAAGCCCGCTGAGAGCTTGCCCCTGAACGGTAACACCATCCCCGTTTCCACCTCTGATCACAAGGGCTACCAAACGTTAAATGACAACTATATCTGCAGCACGCCAACGCACGAGTCTTCACCAGACAACAGCAAGAGCTTCTCCGAGTCCTCCGACAGGCGGCCGCTTAACGTGAAAGAGAGCCACGTGGAATACTCCCCGACCTGCCCTCGGCCCAGAGTGAGGCTTGGCTCGGAGATCAAAGACTCTATCGTATGAGAGCGCAGTATTCGCTGAAAAGATGCCACCCTGTATCTCCGTGATGGATACAGGCCACCGAGCAAAGGAGAGGAGACCCTGACATCCCTCGACATCACAGCACCTCTTTTATTTTAGTCATCTTTTGTTCTGTGATCAGTGCGGAGGTCATTTTGTTTAATCATTTCCACTCCGAAGCCAGAGGTTGGTCTGGTTTGCTGCATAAAGCGAGAAGAGGAAGCAGCACAACACTTTGGATCAACAACCATGGCAGCTGCTCAGAGTAACACAGCCTTTGTTTGAGCGCTTCTCATGGCTACTAATGTGTGTGTGTGTGAGTGTAGGGCTGGGCAATATGAGGAAGAAAAAAATACCACAGAAGACCTTCTTCCGATATCAATATTTATCACAGTATCTCTTTAGGTATGCAACAGTAAAATGTCTAGTTCATGTCCATCACATGATATAATAAAAACAATAAATTATTAATATTGACAGGTTTCCCAGCCCTATTTGAGCATGTGTAACCCTCCACATGTTATTATGCACACTAGAACCAAGCTACAGCTACATGGTGACCAAGAGTTCAGGTTTAGGAGAATATAACACATGTATTGCATATTCATTATGATCCGCACATTATGGAAGCAAAGTCAAAAGCACATTTGTTCCCTTTTGCTGAATAAATGTTGTGACTGTATGAGGATAAAGATGATGAAAGACGAGGCAGACTGGGAGACGCGCTGCGCTGTTGGAACAACAATGAAAAGGACTGCAACTGAAAAGAAAGACGATCAAAAATGTGATCATAAATTATGCCCCAGGGCCTAAATACTGACATTTACCTCCTGAATGTATGTTGTTGTTCAAAGGTTTCATTCACACATCACGAGAATTTAGGGAAGCCGTTGCTCTACACCTCTACTCATCTGAGACAGCGCCACGATGGGCTCATAAAAATCGACGGAGAGACACAGATGACCCTGTTTTTGAGGCGAAAGAGTCAACGGACATTACAAGCACAGAGAGCCAAGGAAAAAAAAAAAAAAAAGGGGACGTCCACACCTCTACCATCTTCAGGGCTGCACCGAAATCATCGTGTGCACTGTGCCAAAAAAAACCAACAACTCGATTGTCTTATCTAAATGCAATAGTGCCATTCTGTCATGACCACTCCCATGCTTTGCATCGATCACTGTCGAAGAGCACATGGTGACGGAACCGGAGGTGGGTTTCACAAAAATAAAATGGCACTAATAATAATAATAATAAACAAATGTGAAGTGCAAGGTTGGGAAAAGACTGTTAGCTCATAAACGACTGCGTTGGGCAAAATAATTGACTTTCATGTCAAATCGGAACTGGGGCCAAAGGATACGGCGTGGAGATTGTTAATTCATGTGGAAACTTGTCTTGTGTTCGACAGGAGAGAAAATGTTCCAGTTTTCCTCCAGCTACCCTTAAAGGAGTTATCTGCCTTCTTAGTATACACTGAAACATAACAGGTACAACCGGTTTGAGACTATTTAAGCTCTAATGGCTCAAAACAGAACAACCAATAATAACTGTCACTGTAGTGGAGAGATTTCATATTATCTTGTCCAGACTGCAGCTGCACTATGTAGTGATGCAGTTGCACAGAGCGCTGTACTAGCTCAATATATTATTAGGTTACATTTCTCACATTCCCCCTCC
>CAKAOI010049489.1:123420-164529 GCA_916701655.1 Sebastiscus albofasciatus
TATATATATGTATCAGGGCTGTCAATCGATTAAAATATTTAATCTCAAATTAATCACACATTTTTTATCTGTTCAAAATGAACCTTAAAGGGAGATTTGTCAAGCATTTAATACTCTTATCAACATAGAAGTGGGCAAATATGCTGCTTTATGAAAATGTATGTATATATTTATATTGGAAATCAATTAACTACACAAAACAATGACAAATATTGTCTAGAAACCCTCACTGGTACTGCATTTAGCATAAAAAAAATATGCTCAAATCATAACATGGCAAGCTCAAGCCCAACAGGCAACAACAGCTGTCAGTGTGTCAGTGTGCTGACTTGACTATGACAACATGTGATTAGCATAAAGTGGGCATGTCTGTAAAGGGGAGACTCGTGGGTACCCATAGAACCCATTTTCATTCACATATCTTGAGGTCAGAAGTCAAGTGGGCCTCTTTGAAAATGGCCATGAGTGTCCAAATTTAGCTTCAGTATGGAGCTAAATTTAGCCTCCTTCCCAACAAGCTAGCATGACATGGTTGGTACCAATGGATTCCTTAGGTGTTTCTAGTTTCATATGATACCAGTATCTTCACTCTAGCTTTAAGACTGAGCTACAACCCCCGAAAGATTGATTGCGTTAATGTGTTAAAGAAATTAGTGGAGTTAAAACAAATTTGTGATATGTAAACAAACCAGGTAGCTATCAGCTGTGTGGTCAAAATCAGACTAGAGACGTAACCACTTAAAAGATGGGTGAGTAGTACTTTCTCTTTTCCAACGTTTTTGTCATACATGGAGATGATACAATCCTGGCTGTCTTATATCAGATTCTATCTCTCTGTTGGCTAAAATATAAAACTTTAGGTCTGGATTTGTACGTTTATTTAACGTGCAGAAAGCTACACAGCAGCTTTTGGGCTTGGTAGCAACACAGACCCCTCCACCACCCCAACCTTCACTTTATCTGCTAGATTTTGTTTTTGTATTGTTGATTTAACTAAGATTTAATATTTGCTGATGATGCTGATGAGATAGCCTCTTCTTCGCAACACTGAAATATTGGCTACGAGCAAGGCTTGAGCTCCTCACACCCAGTTACACCAGCGGTATATTCATTTTGCTGCACACTGGTCCTGGATACACATAGTTTCAGAGGGCAGCCTTGTCATAAACGTCAGCTGTGTGTGAATCAATACTTGTAGTTATTTTTGGACGTGGTGTGTAGCTGGCACCCATGATGTTTACTCAGTAGGGACATAGCGATGATGACACAGGGACTCTGTGGCACACTGTTGCTCTGTTTGATCACGGTACAGCACAGGTAAAGACTGGCTTTGGTTTTCTCTCCTGTTTCAACCACCAGCACTGTACTCATATCAAAATAGACTTCATCTCACAATCGAAGAGGTCACTCTACAAGATCTGTCCATGCCCTTTCTCACAGTCCATCTCTGACACATTAAACACATTCAGTTATTTAGCAACTCTGCAGTTCCTCCTCCACGCAGTAGGCTACTACATGTCACTGACCAGCATTTGCACAAGACATCTGCAAATATCCAGCCTGTTTTGGATGATTCACAATTTACTGTTTTCTATTTAGGCCACATTATAAATGTCATTGATGTGTAATGACAGATGTTATCTGACCATTCACTCATCTACGGGAAATGGTGCTTTTAAAGAAACCAGAGTGGGTGCAGTATTTCAATGTGAATTTTGACCATCTGGCCTCATAAACAAATACCAGACTCTTACTGGAACATGTTTTATTCTCAGTTCCTGACAATATCAAAACCAGGTTTATTACTAATAGCTCACAGATATTTACACATGCAGTCAAATGTAACACAGTAGGGGCTGTACACAACACATGCTGCGTCTAAAAACGCGTGGAAAACGCCAGCCGTGCCGCTTTCATCCTTTTATGGTACGTGTCCACAGGGGTGTTTTTTTACCGCGAGAGATTGCCTCGCTTCCCAGTATTGGATGCTTGATCAGCTGCCACTAGACGCTCGGCACCTGTTAGTTTAAAAAGTTTCTTTGGTGTTTCCAGAGGCGGTGAGTCGCGCCGGATGCCCCTGATTTGCATAAAGTAGCCTAGACCTCAAGGAGCGGCCAACGTGATGTCCCGTCTCTCGAATCGCGCCGCCATGCTACCAGAATGCATTGCACGGCTGCTTACATAGACAATGAATGGGAAGCGTGGAAAGGACGGAGGCTGTGGACATGTACCATTATCCGAGGTGCTAGGAAGGTTGTATTCCTGTCATGCCTGCCGTTACTAAGCAACCAAAACCTGCACGGTGCAATGACAATCATGAAGTTGCGGTAATTTAGCAGCAAAAGCCTCTCAAACTAAACTAAATAAAGACAAAGATAAATGGGTTTCCAGCACCATAAATCCCTCACAGTAGCGTTACTGCTCAATTTGTCTGTGTCAGTTTGGCTGACCTTTCAACCGGACGTTGTGATGTCTTCAAATAGTCAGTGGAACAGATTCTAAAGTTTTGGGTAGTCCTGCACTAAAATGATTAACTTCTCCTCCATATTTACCAAAGACTGATATTTACGGAAGAAAGAAAAGAGACCATCTGCCGACTGTGTTCCTCGTCACATGACATGCGGCGCGTGCTGCAGCGTTCCAAAAGTTGAAGTGTAAAAAATAGGCGCTTGGGAACAATTGTGCATCGCGACGGTGTTGCTCCTGCGTTTGAGCACGCCTGCCATACGTCTACATTGATAACAATGGATTTTAGGGTGCAAAAACACGGCCTGTGTACGGCCCCTTAGGCTCCCATGCTGTTTCCTAGGGCGATCTGCTTTGTAAAATCAGCAATATATCCTTCTTTACTATAAAACCTTCATTCTCACATTCGAATCATTACATTTAAAAAGTCTCTATCAAATCAGTGTCTCTGGGTGTCCCAGAGGGCTCCTAACTTGTCTCAATTCTCTTCTCAGTTTACATCAATAGTCTTCCATATACTGACAAGATAGATCAGTGGATCTAGATCTGCCTCGTCTCGTTTAGACAGGCTGCACTGTAGCTCAGGAGATTTAAAGTCTCAGGACATGTCAGACATTTAGTGGGCAGATGTGGCATGATGGCAGGTTTTGAACCTGCAACGCACACAAATACCCACACAGAGAGTCACACACAAGACAATGAAGATGGAGAGTAGAGACAGAAGAGGATGACGGTAGAGTGTTTGGCCTTGGCATGATATTGTGCAGCCTGTTTGTTTGAGTTTTTCATCTCCTGATTTTCTTAATTTGTTTGGGACAGTTTAAATAAAGATGAATTGTGACTTGTTTCCAATTTTCTATGTCAATTATCTAGACAAATGTGGTTAGCATTCATCTCTGCTGTTGAAAAGGGCAGGTTAGACCAGAGTGAGGAGCTGTACACAAAGCAAGCAATATTATTAATTTTTCCCCTTTTCAGATCTGTTTCCCAAAGCAACAATTTAATCGTCGACCTTCAGAGTGATCATGTTCTGCTTACAATTTGTTTGCTCTTGACTTGCTCTTTCGCTTGCGTGCCAAAGAAAAATATTTATCAGATGTAGAAATTGGCAGATTATATATCATTCTATTTATTACTCATTAAAACAAAACACAAGCCTTTCAACCAGGAGACAGCTGTTCTTGTCCTGTGCCTTTAGTCATGTGACTCATCAGTATTGTCAATCCTGTGAGTCGTTAGTCAGTGAAGTTAACGTTAAAGACGACAGTTTCCTAACCCTAATTAGTGGTTGTGTTGCTTAAACCTAACTTCCTGTGAAAACGGAAGTTTATATTGAGAGGACACTATGCATGTAACGAGCGTATATTGACACGCCGTCCCTAGGGCACTGACCAAGCAGCGGTATTTTACGAGTTGGGAGGGAGAATTTGTTCGTTATTCAGTTGGTGTATGACTCTTGGTGCCTTCAAATGGGGTCGTATTTATCGTGTTTATCATGTTTACCATGTTTACCGTGTTTACCGTGTTTACGAGATGAGTCCATATGAACGCCCCCATCAGTGGAAAGTTTCTGAAAGCTCAGAGTTCACGAGTTGTGACGTGTTTGTTGATGTTGTCAGAAATGGCAACGCCCTTGGAAATAATTTTTTTCAGTGCATAATAAGTTAATATATTGTAATTTTAGCCGTTTATTGTTTTTCTTCATAATTTTATAGTAAGAAATTGGACATCGAGATCAGTTTCCATCTTGTTTTTTATGACCAATTTACAATTATCTACTAAGATGGCCCTTCGTAGCGAATCAAGCCCGGGACATTACGAAATGACAGCACAAAGCATGTCCACTGAGCCCTCTGTCTCATCTTTATGTGCTTGCATCAGGACACATTATTACAACTTATTTCACCATATGCACTAATGAGAAAGTGCATGTTTGTGAACATGCCGAAATTGACCCCGGAGTCAGTATTTGAGCTTCAGACCCAAAACCAGCCTCAACATGGACAAAATGTTCTGCAGGAAACTCTGCTGCGACGGGACAGTGCACTGTGAATAAATCCCCCCTTATTGATGTCCGAACATCCCCGCTGAGACAGAGATCAGTTGCCAGCAGGAATAAAATAACAGGCTTCCCTCACTAACTGCCCATGTGTGTGTGTGCAAGCTCTGCTGGCCTGATGGATAGCAGAGAGTGGATATATCCAGAGCTGACTGTGTGACTGAGCAGAGGACTCTTCATCCAACATCTTTCCTCAGAATGACTCGGGGTTAATAAAAACAAAAAGAGTCTCTTTCTGTATGTCTCTCTGTTCTTCTGAATCCAGCTAAATCTTGACGTGTTCTCTCTCTTTTGATGCTCTGTGACAGATCCCATTTACTTTCAACACCAGCCGCTCATCTGCTGTCACCGGCCATTTGATGAAGAGCAAAGACGGTAATTTGCTATTCATTATTAACAAATCACTGTGCTGTGAAAAGTGCCTTTTGTTTGCCTCAGCCTTGAAAACAATTACAGTCAGCTTGCATATCAGCTGTGATTGCATTGCATATTTCATGGCAACGCTCCGTTGATGGTGAAATTGAAAAAGCAGATTTACTATTTCATAGTCAATGAAAGGAGCTGGGAGATCTTTTAAATCAGTCCAAACCCAACGGGTCATACACCATCTCATCTCCCCTTCAAAACTGGGCATTCACATGATAGTTAATATTGTTGAATGGATGATGATTTGTAACTCATCTTGTAATAAACCCAAACATTTCTTAATTAAAGAGAAACTTCATCCAGAAATATAACTGACAAGTTTTTCCTATTGTCCTGTTCAGTTTGTTTCGGTCTTGATTTCAGTGAATAGTGCATTGATTTTGTGGACACACTAAAATTAAAGAGAATTTGAATGTAGTGTCACATGGTAGGCCAGTTATGGATAGATCACAGTATACACAATCTTGTCTCAAACTTATGTCAATATATAGAAAATGTGAGAAAGTAGTTCAGATTCCTCCTCCCTTTGTTCCCCTTTTTTATATTTGCCAAATTAAAGGAATAGTTTAATATTTTGGGAAATATGCTTATTCACTTAATCTAATGTGTGTACGATAGATATAAGGCTACAGCCAGTGGGCGATTAGCTTAGCTTAGCACAAAGGTTGTAAATGGGACAGTTAGCCTGGCTCTGCCCAAAAGTAACAAAAATCCACCTACGAGCACCTCTAAAGCTGGGGACACACCAAGCCGACATCAGAGAACTAGAGGCGACAAAAGCCACCAGTTCCGTCACCTCCCGTCGCCTTTGCACTCGAACACACCGCAAAGACTACAGCCAACGGCCAACTACCACGTACGTTCTGCGCCTGCGTGAGATGAAATAACCCTTCACACCAGCAGGTTGCGGTAGTCTGTGTTTGTCATTCAAAAAGGGAAACAGGAAGACCGAGGACCGCTCTCACTCACCACTTAGCTTCATTCCAGATGGCGATGTCATTGTGGAAATATCCGTGTATTGGAATGATCAGATGAGATGAAGATGAAAAATTAGAAGAACCTTCTGGGTTTTTTTCTTGACTCTACTCATTGGCTTGCTTTCCTCGTGTCTGTTTCTCCTCTCGAGCACTGATTAGTTTAAGCTGAACAGCCAATCAGATTTCTCTCACCGAATAGGCTGAAAAAACTCCGACATGGTCAGACCAGAGCCGGCGGTGCGGGACACACCAACAAAACTAGGCCGACAGATGATAAACCGATGGCCCCAAAATGTCCGACAGCCGACCGTCGGCTAGGTGTGTCAAGGCCTCTAAAGCTCACTAATAACATGTTATATTGAATGAAGTGTAAAAATATCAACTGGCTATTTTACGGGGGATTATGTGTATTTCTTTGCAGTAACTTCCAGGCCAGGAAATAAGCGGCACATTTCCCAAAATGTCAAACTATTCCTTTAAAGTACTTTTGAATCTGATGAGGATGTATGTATGTACTGTATTTATAAATGGAGCTCCAATTCAGCTGCTTTTGCTTCTTGTTTTGGAGGAAGGTTAACAAATATTGCATGAACTCTAGGATTACAAACACTGTGTGTAAAATGTGTTTTGCGATTGTGTTTTCATTTTGAATTATTTAGCTCTAAAGATCAATTACACTTTTCATGTGGACAAACACACATATGCATTATACTGTACGTGTGAACATGCACAAATTCTTCTACATGCATGTACACATACAGTACATTCACTCGTGTGCAGACATTTTTTCCATTAGCTTTCCAGCTCAGCTGACTCTCAGAAAAAGACATACAGCAGTAAAATGAGCTTCTGGATAGCCATCATAGGAAGCAGTCATGTGTGCAAGGGTTAAAAGGTGCAAGACCATTAGAAAGAGTGAAGCAGGCCAGGAAAAGCACATTCCCTCCATTTCTCCACATACACACAGCTGCAGCATCGATTGAAGCAGCTGTAGGTCACTACAGTCATCATCATGAAAGTGTTTTATGATTTTTTTTCCCTACTGTTCCATTAAACTTTTAGTGTCAATATAGAATTATATAGACATTTGATATTAAAATTACAATTGTATTATAAAGTATTTACAGACATATCACATTTAATTAGCGTCATTTGGTGAAGCTGAGACACACCTTAGGAGAATTACAGTAATCCAATCGTTTATAGTTGATGGATGTACCTCCTGCCCCATCATTATTTATAGTAGTAGTATAACTATGAAGAGACACTTTCTGTGATAAGGCATTGTGTACACACTGTCAGACAGTCACACGTTTTATATATCCATCTTTCATTGTGCAGTCTAAGTGGTTACAGCACCGTCAAAGATTTATTCTCTTCAGAAAACAAGCATATTAAACCACTGTGCTGCCCTCACCATCAGCATAATGAAACAGGAGGAGTACCTGCCTGTGGCTATATTCATCAACCACATGATGAACATGATGGGCAAGTCCAGCTGTGTTAGATATTTTAAAGTATCAGTTTGATTGAGATAGTGATAACATGGGATGATGGATCAGAATCAGTTTCGGTTTTTGAAAAAAGGTGTTAACAAAAGGAACTGTATATACAAAATACACATACGGAAAAAAGAAAATGACAATACAAAATGGCAAAGTAAAATGAAAATACCACTAATTTGTGAGGGGAATGTCTTTATCCTTTGATTTTTGGGTTGCCGGAATTTTTTATTATAAATAATGCCTAACAGTGACTGATATATTTGACTTCAGGACATCTCTGACTACATACATGCTGAAAATCAAACATCCTTACTGTATTAATTTAGATATTTTCCAAAGAAAAAGTCCCTAGAAGTGTATGATTCAACTTTTTCCCATGGCCTAGTGTTAAAAAAGTTTTTATAAATCGTAATATTGAATCACAATGCTTAAAAATCGCAATACATATCGAATCGGCACCCAAGTATCATGGTAGTATAGAATCTGGAGATAGGTGTATCGTCCCAGCCCTAATAAATAGGATTTGACTTTACTTAGATTAAATGATTACACCCATCCTTGCTGTGGGTCATTTTAAGCCTTATTTAACATATGTAAAGCCAAGCAGCTGCAGTTCATTGTTGTCCATCTTCTCCCAATTTGTACTTTGACACTGGACTATTCAACATCGTAAATAGCGTAGCGACCGCTCTGCTACAACAATGCATTTTCACGCAGTGCTCCCCTATCTCAACATATTCAGCAGAGAAGGCATAAAGAGATGAGGCTTCTTGTATGAATTTAATTAGACGAGCTGACTCCTGTCTTTTCTTTGCATTCTGCGTCTCTCATTACCACTGAGCTCTTCTCTTGGTCTGTTTTTAAGAAAACTTGCCAGAACCCACAGTCAGTCTGTTGGGCCTTATGCTTGAATTTAAGTGAGATCTAGCCAAAGCTGTAAGCATACTATCATGGATGAGAGCGGATAAGGTTTGAATTTTCTCGAATTTAAGCAACTTGCTGATTCTGCATTTGTTCCTCATCACTATTCGGCTCTTCAGCTACTTCCCCTGCTATCTGAGATGGAAAAAAGCTAAACTGGTGACTTAATTATACGCCCTGTAATCTGAGAACTGAGGATACAAACTCACTGGATTTCAGTAAGCAGACGCACAGCTTATTGACTATAAATAGGCTGAGCTGTAGCCTACTGAATACTATGAAATATCAGCAATATGCACTTATGTGGGAGGGCAACAGTCATAATACAAAATGTGTGCGTTCGCTTCATTTTAATAGTATGAATAACATGTTGATCACAAGCTTTTCTTTCACTTCAAAAGACCTTTGAATCTTGAATTGACATAACTCCCATACTGCATGTGCTCTTGTAAAGAGAGGACATAATACACCATAACCAAATCAGTCAAACACAATTTATTGACTGCTTTACTATTCTGAAAAATCCAATGTTCACCGGTAACAATACAGTCTAAAAAATCCCTTGGTGTGTGCTTCCACCTAGTGGCCAGCATGCTTGTAGGGTATTATTCTGTCTGCTGGCACACTTGGTTTAATTATAGTAAATTTGGCAGACTCCAGTGTTACACAACCCAGACAGAGCAGAGACACAGAGATGTATCCTTTCCTTAAGTTATGTGGGCAGGATGTTATATCGTGTGTTATTTATGGAAAATAGGACTTCTAATAAGAGCTATTCTGTACTACTGTTAATATCAACATGTAATCATATAGCGAATACTGTTGAATGGGACTATGTGGACTTGTTTGCCACCTGTCAAAAAAGTATTTCAGAGTTCTTAAAGACGGCAACATGATCACAAAGCAAGCCAATGAAAAATAATAACATGACTTTCAAAAACAACAGGTACATTGTTTGTTTTTTTCTACATAGTACTGTGCCCATAATAGCCTACTGTGTTGTTCTTGGACTGCAGAGCCTGATATACCACTATTGATGGAAGGAGGCCATGAGCCGTGAGCACACGCTGTACTATTTATTTTGTAAAGTCATCATGTTGATAGCATCCTGGCACAGAAAGGCTGAGAGAAAAAGCAGTGGCAATTATTAAATGATTAGGAACATTTCTTCATTTGCCTTGCCTAATTTTATTGACTATAGATACGCATTCTTAAAGTTAGTTCATAATAAAAACAAATTGTTTGCTATCTTTAAAGGGGAACTACGCCCATTTTCAAAATGCATATGTTATTCCTATGGTCTAAGACAGTCCAAAAAGCAAACATGAACAACTCTCTCCCAATAAAATAAAGCTCATTTGGGTATAAAGAAAGAAAACAAACATTTTGTGGCTCCACAAAATCAGTGTCTCCCATTCATTGTCTATGGAGCAGCTCCAGACTTTATACCCTATGACATAAGTTTGAGACTTATTTCACTGGTTTCTGGCTTTGAGATGTTCACTAATATTGATTAAACTGTCCATGGAAATTACTCTTATTTCCTTTTCTTATTTAATTCTTAATTTAGGTGGTTCCCATTTAAGTTAATTTTCTCTTTTGTCAGATTGTTGATTGCATCTCCACAAACTGAACAAAGCTCAAGACTATGCACCTAATTTAAAAGAAACTTGCAGGTTAATCAAGGAAAAAATAGGATATCTGTAATATTAGCTGGTACAAATAAATGATTTTTTTTTTCTTTTTTTGCTAAACGTTTATAGATTGAAATGTTTATGTGCCAAAAAGGTTTAACTGGTTTCAAGGGTCTGGGTGAAATTATATATATAATCTTCCATCACAGCAATTATTCACCTTTTGTTTGTTGGAAATCTATAAAGTATTTGCAATTCCATTATGTTTTTTTTGTTTAATTTGTATCTGTAAGAAACCAAATCAAAGCATGAAGTCAATTTAGTCAAATAAATTACATCTCAATGTGATGCCATTAAAAATGCTACAAGATGTAACTAACATAATTAAAAAGTAAATATCAGCCCTTAAATGCTTCCACAACAGAATTACAGATCATGTAAAGGTCTTGTCTAGTGTCTTCAACCCCAACATTCAGAATAAAATCAAGCAAGCATGAACTAAAAAGATACACTTTATTTGAAACCAGCAGGGGACATTTTTGTACAAAAATACACAACTGTTACGTGGGTGCTTTGTGTCAAGAATTGTTCATCTTTCTCCTGCTGCTTACACCACTGATGCTCCTCTGCATGCAGCACCAACGTGGGACAACCATTAACTTGTTCCGACATAATTTCACCAAGTAAATATAACAAATCCAACAAGCAATGTCATTTTGCCATAGGGAAGAATGTAGGATCCTAGATTCTTGACAAAAATGACAGAACCATTCTCATAAATATCAGGAAGAATGCTGAACATGGGATGTTATTGAAGCACGGAGTTGAATTTGTCTCCGACTTCATCCTTTACTTGGACTTGGTGTCTTCTTTTCCCCCAGGGCTAGGGCTAGGGCCAGGGCCATCCGACTTTTTCTGCTTCTGTTGCATTATCTCGGCATCCCTTGTGGAGAGAGGGACATTTAAAGAGAGAATAGACTTTGTTAGGGTAGACTCTACAGTAACGCACACCAGAAAAACAAAAAAATGGTACCATTTAAGTTGATTTGTGTAGCTTCTACAGCCTTACCTCTGCTTCCGAGCAGCAGCAGAAAGCCCATCGTCGCCCCTCTTTCCTTTACCATGGTCAGTACTTTTTTTGGCATTCTTCTGACGTGCAAGCTCACGTTGGTTTCCTCCTGCAATGTCAGACAAAAAGAAAAACAATGAAGCATAACCATAACAACAAAACAGTACTAAAACAAATAAAGCAAAATAACCATAAGAACAACCAGTGCTTTAATGAGCAACACATCAGGTATGTGAGCTACACCCTTTAAAAAAAAACACCTATTACTCAATATACCTCCCAACAAACAAAACGTTAAAAAAAGGCATTTTCTACGTGTCTACTACAAGACATAATTAAAAATGACAGACGGTCCCGTTTACATGAAATTAAATTTTTTATTCTTATTTTATTCTAACGTTTTCATCTATTCTTTTGTTAGTATACTGTTTAACTTGCTCCAACAAAATCAAAGCAAATTCCTAGTGTATACCTTACACCTGGCAATAAACACGATTCTGATTCTAATTCTAATTCTAATTCTGATTCTGATTCCAATTCCGATTCTGATTCTGATTCTGAAGTTCGACTGTATGATGGCAGAAATAAAAAAAAAAATGGTGCAAAACATAAAACCAGCCGACGTGGCAGCAGAGAGGCGCTCCAGAGCAGCTTCATGCCAGAACAACAGCACACAGAGAGGGCAGCAAAGCTTCTTCCATCCTGTTATTGACTATTATTATTATAAATTAAAACATAAGCAACGATTTGAGGACATAAAAATGACACAAAATGATTATTCTGTCTGCTACTAGCCGCATTTACACCCAAACATCCGTGTTACGTCTCTAACGCTTGCTTTACAGCAGGCCGAGGCCCACTGATGTTGACAAACGTGTGTTCACATAATGTTGTCTAGTTGACACACGCTGCAGCATAATAACCCAGTCTATTGCATTTAAATCTAACAAAAAACATCTATTAGGTGTGCGTGATTTATAAACCCAACAACAATGCTGGCAACGAATGCCATGAAAATAACGTCATGTCCATTTCAGAGAATAGACTGAATCCAGGTCTAATGAGCTGCAGAAAACAACCAGCACAGACCACATGCAATCCAATAAAGTACACTAATGCCTTACAGGTAAAATACATGTCGATACCCACTGGTCATTTTAGTAATCGCCGCTTCTTTTCGCCCCCGAAATCTCCAAGTTTGTTCAGCTCAGCCGAAGGGCCGTCGGTTCCCTTTCTTCTCGTCGCTCCAGTCGGTCGCTGCTTCTGCTTTCGTTGCGCCTCTGGCTAGTGATGTGTCGATTGCGAACGAGCCGGTTCAAAGAGCCGACTCTTTTAAGTGAACGACAATGGTACGTGTCCACAGGCTCCGTGCTTTCCACGCTCCCCATTCATTGTCTATGTAAGCAGCCGCGTAATGCATTCTGGTAGCGTGGCGTCGCGATTCGAGAGATGGAGTGTCACAACGCCCGCTCCTCATTTGCATTAAGTTGAGGGCTAGTCTACTTTATGCAAATCACGGGCGTCCGACACAACTTGCCGCCTCTCGAAACTTCCGAGAAATCTTTTAAACTAAACATTGTCGATCCAAAATAAAGACAGATTCAGCAACTGCATGGCTTATTTCTCGCCTCAAATGTTTTCAGAAACACATTTCGGTGAACTATTTTCGTGAAATGTAAAATTACGATATTCTGGAAATTATAAGGTTTAGTATAATTATATTGAATAATTTAAGTGATATATGTGCAATCATAGGTCAAAACAGCGCTACATTTGGCTGAATTATAAAAGGCAAAAGTGGTAAAACGAAGAGCTGAAAGAGCCGGTTCTTCTTGGTGAGCTGAGCCAAATGATCTGGCTCACTAAAAAAGCCTAAATTCCCATCACTGCCTCTGACGCTGCCCCAATACATCGCGAGACTTCAGTACGAGAACCAGAACATTCCTTCCGTCTCTCTCTCCCGTGATTGCACTGCGCATGCGCCAGGTAAAACGTCAATTTAAAACAACAGTGAAGGGATAGTAGCACAATAACAAACACTAGAGGTGGAGATTATAGATAATTTAAATCCTTTATATAAGTAAGAGCAGAAATACCACATTCAATGTAAAACTTTCGAAATGGAAAGGCATTACGTTCAAAAATGTAATTAAGTATACTATAATATAATACTATGACAAATATCTTTACTCAAATACTAGATAGATAGATAGATAGATAGATAGATAGTAACTTTATTGATCCCGAGGGAAATTCAAGTTTCCAGCATCACAGTTCCATAGTGCAAAACATGTTAGTAAAAAGGCAGTAAAAAAGTTAGTAGTACAAAGTACAAAAAATATACCAGATATAAAAATACGAGGAGATGAAGAAAACTGTTAAAACTGAATATAGTGCAGGATAACTCCAGTAGCTTAGTCTATGAAAGTGCACTGTGTGCATTATTTTCTGTCCTCCTTTATATATTTCAGGATTTCTGCCCATTCGTGATGTCACGAATATACAATATTTAGACCCATGACACAACTTTTAACGTAGACATTCTAAATGTGTCCCAGTTTATTCCTGGTTGCATTGTATGTGAATGACATCAGCTGACAGGAAGTACACATGGACCCAAGCTGTTGCCGAGCAACGCAATTCTGTTGCAATTCCGTCAAAATGCGCTAAAACAGAGTGTTTCAGACAGAGGCTAAATACAGGTATATTCAAGCAGACAGTATGAGGAAAATAAAGGATTTTTTTAACATTACAGCATGTAAACATGTTCTAGTAGAAACACAAAATACAAGTATGAACCTGAAAATGAGGATAATATGGGACCTTTAAAGCATTTTACATACTTCCAAACTAAATCCTCTCAAAAACAACTTTTCTGCAAGGTCAAGCATGAACCTTGAAACTCAGCTATTTTATCAATGAAAAATATTATGCCATGGAATGTTTTGCATCCAAAGTGTATTTGGTAATGTTGTATGGCTCCAGCAATCACACGGAAAAGGTTTATCAAACTGTGTTGACTGAAGGACATGGAGTTTGAAGCCTCTTCCATCATCCTGGGCCAACGCCAGGATGGGAGACACATAGAGAGACGCACAGAGGCCTGCATGTCTTTATACACTGTTGCTTTGTGTAAAAATGTATTTCAAATTAATTTGATTTGCAATCAATTTGTTGCACTTTGGTTACCTTAGATGTCTATGGGTACAGTTACTGACAGACATTTAGCAAATTTTACTTACATTTGTAATGTAGCTTCAAAAACTCAATTCAATGAGACATTGGTAAGCAGAACATTTTTGGCATTATTGGGCAAAGATTCCATAATAACCATTCAGTATATTGTAATTCAAGTGTTCTGAGAGAAAACTAGATTTCGGTACCTCCTCATGGCTCTGTTTTCTGGCTTTAAAAGATCTAGCCCGTGACGGGAGACTTGGGCCAATCGCAGGCCATTTCAGAGAGAGAGAGCGTTCCTATTGACTGTTCATTCAACGGAGGCAGCTGTCAATCACTCATGAACTCTGATCAAACGGTCAAACTAGGCAGCGCTGATGAAATATGAATCAATATTCGGTTACTGTAATGCCTATTTCTCGTCTCAATTTTTTCAGAAACATCTTGTAGTGTACTGTTTAGCTGTAAAATGAGAAAGTTTGCTCCGGCTGGTGGGCGGTGCTTGGTGTTTCTTCAACTGATCTCAACATGGCTGTCGGGTCACAAACTTTCTAATTTTACAGCTAAACAGTACACTACAAGATGTTTCTGTAAACATTTGAGGTGAGAAATAGGCATTACAGTAACAGAATATTGATTCATATTTGATCAGTGCTGCCTAGTTTGACCATTTGGTCTGAGTTCACGAGTGATTGACAGCTACAGCAGACTCCAGCTTGGCTCTGATTGGTTGTTTTCCTCCGGTCTGTGAAATCTTGCTGATGTCATTAGAAGCAGCGGAGGACACAGAGACACATGATTTTTTTCAGATTACCTGTCTCATGCACTACTGTCAGGATACGTACGTAAAAACAACTTATTTTAATCATATTTGCTCTAATTCTATGCACTGCAGCTTTAACTTCAATCACAATGCACAGCTATCTCTTTAAAAGCTTTCTACAAAAGAGCCAGCAGGTGGCAGACTACGCTAAAGTAAAGTTGGAAATGAAGACACTCAGACTACTATCTACATTGCCATGCTTGACACAGAGAGGCTATTAATCATTTAAAAAGTATATTTTTAGAGTGAGATGATAAAAGTATCAAATACTTAAATAGATAACATGTAGAATAGTTAAGTTGATGATCAATACAATCAAGTGTGTTCCAGTGTTGTGTATTACACCAGACAAAAGGCACGCAAGTAAAACAAAAAACAGAGTAACTGCTTATGTTACTGTAAAATACAAATTGCTTGGATAATTAATCGAACAACATAAATTTGTATAATAATTTAATCAAATCACCACAGTATGATTCCACTGATATTATTGAATTATTGCCTAGCACTGGGTTAAAGTGCGAAATGGAATTTTCTTAATTGTTTTATTTCTGTTCTACAATAAGAACCACACGATGTTTGGGTTGGGTGATTTTATGGACTGTCTGGCAATTAAATAAGCTAGATGCCTGAGTCATGTCTGCCCAAAACTGAACTTCTACCCAGACGCTGAAACTATGAATAGAAGACTTACAGTATGAAGCTGAACCTGCTTGTGCCTAATGCACTACAGTTCATACCACAGTCAAACAACTGCATCAGGAGTAAGTTAGCACATCTGTTTCATCACTAAGGAAACGTCTGATTGTCTGCGGCTACATTTAATTAAATAACATGAGAAGTTTAAAAACAAGATATTTTTCAGAATCAGCAAAAATATTAAAATGAATTGTATGCTTTAAAGATGTAAGTTCACGGTTGTGTAGATGATAACTATACAGTCTGCATACTGCATCTGGAATAGAAATCTTAAAACGTGTCCGTAGTGGTGGAACCTATAGTGAGCTGCAGGAGGAGAATGAAGACAGGGCTGGGTTTCTTTCTGAAAGACGAATACTGTATTTTAAGGACATAATTACTGTTTGAATACAATGAGCCATCAAACTACAGCTGTGATTGTCTAGCCAGCCGTCTATTTGGGTGAAGAATAAGGTCTTCTTTGAATTTAATTACATGCTGTATGTTTGTTCTGGTCTTCAGCCCTCTGGATATTATTTCTTCATGGATGTTCGGCTAAAAACTTACTATAACTGATAAAAGTAGAGCCCAAACCCTTTTTTGTCATGTGTCTCATCAAAGCCTTTATGTCGAAATCACGTGTACGCCTCCACAAACATAATGAGCAATCATTTAGAAATGTCCTTAAGACAGGTGGTCACACATCACTGAGGATTACACTATAAACACACGCTCTGTGAGGCAGCTGTGCTTTGAGCTGAATGCTAACATCAGTATGCTAACATGCTCACCATGCCAATGCTCAATATGCTGATGATTAGCAGGTATAATGTTTACCATGCTCGCCATCTTAGTTTAGCCTGTTAGCATGCATTACATTT
Source organism: Sebastiscus albofasciatus (assembly GCA_916701655.1). NCBI lineage: Eukaryota > Metazoa > Chordata > Actinopteri > Perciformes > Sebastidae > Sebastiscus > Sebastiscus albofasciatus. The sequence goes on from CAKAOI010049489.1 coordinate 140,037, forward strand.
GCTTATTAGCACTAAACGCAAAGTACAGCTGAGGCTGATTGGAATGTCATTAGTTTTGGAGTTATTTGATCATAAACCAAAATATTGGACAAAATAAAATTTTGGCCTGATGATGACGCTAGATGAACAGTTACATTATTACAATTCATCCTGAAGGGATCGTAAATGTCTGTACAACATTTTGTGTCAATTCATCCGACCGATGTCGAGATATATTTAGTGGGTAAGTGAAAACTTTGACCTGTTGGTGACGCTAGAGGAAAATTGAAGGGGTCGCTTAAGTCGTTAGGATTCATCCTGAAGACCATGAATGTCTGTACAACATTTCATGGCAATGCAATAGTTACCGAGATATTTCAGTCTGCACCAAAGTGGTGGACTAACCAACCAACACGCCACTAGCATGGCTAAAAACGTTACCTGTTACCATTTCAGTAGTTCAACAAATCATCTTAATTTTGAACATTTTTAAGAGTAGAATGATAGATATATAGTTTTTATGTATAAATTTACTTTTTCGCAAACATTATGACCCATCCAACAGCTTCCTAGTAATTAGAAAAGACATAATATGACTACTGACATCTGTAGCATATAAGCCCTTCCTGATGGCTCTGACTTTATGGATTTCCATTCCCCATATACAGTACATTTTATATGCTTACATATCATTTTAATTGGTTTATTTGACATATTGTCTCCAAGGATTATGAATAGAACTTTACCAAGCATCTATTTCTGTGTATACACAGATGAAATTGATGTCATATTATTCCATTTTTAGTTTCAGTCCCTCATAAGGGGGATTTTGAATCATCTTCCACCAAATTTAAAATCATCACTGGACTCAAAGGAGTTATGTAGTTTTGTATCTTGGGACTCAGGCTGTTTATGGATGGACCCAAGAAAATTCTGTCATTTTGGGTCCTCCCCTATATAATTTAGATTGAAAAAGTTGTTGTGAACTTGTGAATCTAACAAGAAAAAGTAAACCTTCAGAGGATCGAGTGGATTTAGAGCAATGGCTTTTTCATGCCACTTGCGTGCTGGAGCATGAAGACTTTAACAGCGTGTAGAACAGCATGTCGAACACTGTGGTCAGTTTATTGGGCTGCTGGCGACACAGGACAGCCCAGGATGTCTGCCTTTGACTTGTTTTCCCCACAGCTGCTTTCAGTGACAGCATCCTGCTTAAAGCAAACTATTTTTGTCTCCCAGTGCAATTATCACCACCTGGTAATTTTGACAATGTTGACTGCTTCTGCTTTTACAAAGCCTCTAAACGTTAATGCTGTCCTCGTGTGACTGCTGCTGCAGCTCAGTTGCCAGTCGTGTCTGCATTTTAATCAAATGGAGATGATGGGAAGGAAAAAGTTTGTTTTCCATTAAATTCATACTAAATTTAACAGGAGGATTTTATATTAACAGTAAGAGTCCTTGTCCTCTCATTACCTCCAGCACTTTTCCACATGGACTGCTTAATGACAGACAGCCTTTGACATGATCACATGTAAGTTCACTGTTCAGTTTTAATCCTACAACATGTGTGTGCATGTTTGACTATTATGTATGTGCTGTGGGATGATTATGTCACAGTAGGCTACTAAGTGGGGAGTCACTGTTTTAGGGGTTGTTGTGTTTGTGTTTGGACTGCTGATTGTTTTTTTATTCAGTCCAAACAGGAGATAGATGATTCGTAAAATCATGGAGTTGTGGGGTGCATATGATGTGTGAGGACAGGACAGCCACCATTCATTTTCTCCTCCCAACATTTGATTGCACCATCTTCATGCATAGGCTACACTGTTTGGAGCGCACTTTGCTGACGCTGATCAGGAAGTGGTGGAGGCACTGATGTGTGGCAGTATAGTGTGACAAGCTGGACGTACGGTGCATTCCTCTCTGTCTCATTTCACCGCTGTCATCCATCACGCTGCCAGACTCCTGCCTGCTGTCATGAATGATTGATGGGACTTGCTGATCCCGTCTTCTGCATCGCCTTAATGTCCCTCGCGTCCTGATTGTTGGAGCTAATTTTGACATGGGCCTGTGAAATTATGTTGTCTGTGCTGTGTTGCAAACTACTGTACATGTATTTTTCTTCTCTACTGAAAACCTATACCTATACCTTTAAATATATATTTATGTATGTGGTATTGTGTATTCTGTATTGCACAATGCTGTATTTGAATATTAACGTACTTACTACTACATACAACTGTGCAGCAAGCTAAAATTCTCACCATGCCAATGCTAAAATGCTAATGTTTGTTTTTGGAAATGTCACTAGTTTTGCAGGAATTTGGTTATAAACAAAAGTATTAAATAAATTTGACATGCATTTCTGTACCAGATTTCATAGCAGTCCATTCAGTAGTTGCTGAGATATTTCAGTCTGGACCATCGACTGTATAAAATATGGGCGTAGTCTCCGTGATGTCATCCATAGGTTTCTGAAGAGCTGTTGTGAAGCTCAAAGTAGGCGGCTCTCGCCGTTGCCATCTTGGCAGTGATGATACAGCCTATCTGGCTAATCTAAAAATGGGCAAAGAGGTGGAGCGGTGATGGAGCTGAGGCGACCCCGGGTGACACAGCAGAGCAGAAAGCTATACATCCTATCTAGATCCTTACTTGTGTTGTACAAACTCTCAGATGTACGTCGCTTTGGACAAAAGCGTCTGCTAAATGAAATTGTAGAATTGTAGCTAGCAAGCGTGGTACGGCACCCAGCTATCACTCAAAGCGGCCATGCCCTTAAATATACCTAACTTTAAGCCTTAATATAAGTTAAGTAGGTGATTTGTATAGAAATTCACTCCCTTTACCGAGGTCATGAACAGGGATATTAGCTATAGAGACCAAAAACGTTTTTTGTACCAGGCTGTAAACATGTTTATTTCTGCCGTAAATTTGGGCATTTCAACATGGGGGTCAACGGGGACTGATTCGCTTTTGGAGTCAGCCTTAAGTGGCCATTTGAGGAAATGGCACTTTTTTTTTTTTGGCACTTCGCGTTGGCTTCATTCTCAGCATCGGAAGTTGCCGCTTGGTCTGGACCAATGTGGAGGACTGACCCACAAACATTGTCATTCCTAGAGCTACACCGCCAGCATGACTAAAAATTGGCTGCTAACAGTAGTTGGCAGCGCTGGTGGATATGTTTCAACTTCCCAACCACAAAAAGAGCAGTTATTGTTTGGTTGAGTTTGCATGATACCTAGCCAAAGAGCAAAGTATTGTTAATTTTTCAAAGTTGCACATGAAGAATAGAGTCAGACAGACTCAACAGATTGCAGGCATAGGTCAGTTATTGCTAGCTTCCTCTTCCTCATTAATCAAGTAGATACGCACATACACTATATGACCTCATGACAAGACAAAAAACTATACATACAACATATTCTGAGTTTAATCACTGCGAAGAGGTTTTCAAACTCGCTGTTTGTTGAAGCCAGAAAAAATGGAGTTATATAGTGTGGAAAATTATTTCTTGCATAGACTATATGTTAATATGTGAATGATCAAATTTAATCATTTGATAATTATCTTTTCTGTAATAAACATTCATTTTTTATAATCTTTAAATTAAGCTAAAAGATAATGGTGTCCAAAACTGGAAGTGTCTTTAAGAAAATGTGACTTCCTTTACATGCAAGGGTTAACCCAATGGTTCCTGAACTTGGGGATGGGACCCGTAAGGGGGGCCCAGAGTTATAAAAGAGGGGGCGCGGCGAGGCTAAATATCAATGAGGCATGGTTCTGCACTGGCCTGAGGGGGGCTTGAAAATATTTTTTATCTACAAAAGGGGGGCCGTGCTGAAAAAGTTGGGGAACCACTGTGTTGACACCATTAGATTTGGAAAATGCTGAATCAAATGCAAAACTTGGAAATAATAAGGAATAACGGTAGAAGGGCACCTGTTGTAGGCCCCACCAAAGGTGTCGAGACCAGCACTCGGTTTATTGTATCCTGTTTGATCTTCAGTAAAACTATTCATATTGACTTCTAAAGTTTGTCTTTATTGAGGTTATTAATTAATGTGGCTGAGGATCTGAAAGCATCTGGACTGGCTGAAGATTTTCTCCCACAATATGCAGCTCTCATAGGTGTCATCCTCTATATTACGCAAGGTAGGTATTAATTTCACCTCCGTCTTTGTCCTCCTCTGCAATAAACATAAAGCTTTCAACAATGTAAGTACAGTTCACATTGTAGAAAAGAACGTTAAAGTGGGTTAATGTGTTACATTGTTGGGGGAAATAGGGCGTGTTGTGTGTGTAGTGGGTTGGCTTCTCCGCCGGAAATTCTTGACAAGATAGAGATTGACTGGTGTATTGGTGAACAGCCTGAAGGGAGTTATTGATTACATAGAAGAATCTCTTTAACCTACTCATACTTCAGTTTGATCATGTGATCTATACTTATAGTTGTTTTTGGCTTTTAGATAACTCAAAACACAGTCCTTTCCTTTTCTTCATATTACAGCTAAGACATAACTGAAACATCACTGTTTTTAACATTAAAATATTCATTTGAACAACAAAAGTTTGGTGCGTCAGACACACAAAGAAGCTTTAGAGTCCACCTGCTTCTTGCACTGATTAAAAAGGGAGGTGGAGGAGGGAGGTTTTGCTGTTTTGGAGCCAGACAAAATGACCTTCTCCCGTTCTTCTGTAGTATTTCACTCCCTCTCTCACCTTATTTCCTGTAGAAGCCATTTCAGTAGACCTATTGTTTCACTTTTTATCTGAGGTGTAACGGCCTTGCCTGAGGGGAACTCGTCTACTTGATCAAAAGTTATTTGGGGACAAAAGAAGACACGTGAGCGTCAAGGTAATTTCTCCCGGAGTGCAGATGTTGCACTGGTTGACCCTGTGCCGTGGAAACACTAAGCACAAGCCAGCAGGGGTGGAGAGATTAGGCTGGGTTGAATTTCACTGACAGAGCTATGGAGGTAACTTACTGAAAGCACTGAGAAAATGCACAAGAGCAAAGGAAATATGTGAAAAAGGCAGTCAGACCTGTCAGCTTGATACTGTCTGACCGAGCTGCATCACGGTATTCATCAATATTTTGAGTGAAGATTCAGATTTTTGGGTGTCACTATGAGTGGGTACCTTACCCTTTTACCCCTCTGTGAATCACTGCAAGTGAACACCAAGTGAACATTGTGAGATTAGCTGGAGAAGAATAACAAATTCAATTTGATCTGCTTATTCATAAATCGCATTTCCTCATGTAAACGTCAGATTTTACACAACTACGTTGCAGTGTGCAGTTTAACGTGACAAGCTGTCCTCTGATTCAGCTTAATTCAATGTTCTTTCTTTTGGCGCGGAACAATAGCAGTCATCCGAGGAGAAAATGATGGCTTTATTTTTCTAAATTTACACCAGACATACACTCTGTCTTCTTCTGTGTTCGTGTCCTGGTTTAAGTAATGACACCAAATGAAGGAGTGGGTTAAATCAACTGTAAACGCAACAGGCTGTTGTTAAAAAGTCTTCGCCATTGCTCCTTTGACTCTGTACAAACATTTAGCAACTAAAAAGAACAAAGGCCGTACGGACAAATCCATAATGCTGTTTTATGGATTTCCACTGCCCACGTTGTGAAAATGGACTTACGTCAAGACTGGTCTCATTACGATAATGAAATGAAATCATGACATTGTCCAGATGATGTGTTTTCAAATGGTTGCCAAGGTAACAGCCGTTTCTCTGCTAATGCATGATGTCCAGAATATAGGGATGACTAGATAACAGTGACTGTGGTGTGCTGGATCATACCAAGTGCCTCTGACAAGGTTGCCTGGTCCAACATCAAATTGATTTGGGAAATGGGATAATTGCACCAGAACTACAGTGAACACAAACATAGACGCACACAAATATCCTCAACTGTCAAAATATGGATCACGTCTGCTTTTATTTATTTGTGCAAACATATTTTGGTTTGTATGTTTTGCTTAAGATGTCTCTGTTGTCATCTCCGTCTCTTCGTGCTCCTGCTGTGCATGAGATCACCACTGTCTCCTGGCTGACTCATCTTGGTCGGTTCCAGCGACAGACAATCTGAGTGACGGCTCCCACTCTGCATGTAAAGTACAGAGAGTTATTCCATCTCTGTGAAATCTAGAGGACGAGCAGTGACGACTCACTGAAAATACTCTGTATGCATGAGATGCCGCTGATTCCACTGAGCTCATCGGTGCGTCTCTCACAACAATATTTTTATATGGCCAACACAATGTTCAGTACTTACTGAACAACCTGGGGTGGATTATTGCACAGGCTGGCCCAGGCTGCACCCTAAGGGCCCCACATTTGCAAGGGCCAAGATTGGCCAGATTATGTTTAATTATTTAAAGGGACTGTTTGTAACTTTCAGAATTGCTTGTTAACAGCGACACCTGTGGCCGTGAAGTCAACGAAAGTCAGCTTCGGGATTGCGCTTGCTCGCTCTAAATAGACATGAACGAGCATCGCTCAACACAGTGAGGCGACACACGTCAGCTAAAACCACAATATCACTCTATATTTCACCTGTAGAGTACAGCAGAGACTCCGGCCCTGGAGACCAAAGCTACGGTCTCCCCCGTGTCCTCCTACCGCCGCCAACACTGTTTTGCAAGACGGGCTTCACTAGATAAAACGTTGTTGTTTTGGTGCTTCCTTGTTGTTTGTGTTGGAGTCTGGTGGTACGAGTCCACACGGAGTCTGAACAGAGTAGCATCACGCGAGCGCGCATATGCGAACGCGCATGGGAAACCGGCACGGTAGATTTATACGTGTAAAAAGTTACAAACAGTCCCTTTAAATTTACTTCAGAGAAATAAAAAACCTCGACCCTATTGGCCCATAAGAAACATTAAAATAAAATGAAGCAGCTGATTGTGGCCCACATCTACCCACATCCTACACACTGCTCTTTTAAGAGAGAAGTTCAAACCCTGCTTATTTTTTCATCTCCACACATCTGTTCAATCACAGTGTGGAAGTTACAGAAATTGTTGGACGCAATATGATAGACATTATTATTTATTACATATATTATATTTATCTACTTTGTCATTAGACAAAGAGTTATAGTAAATTTAAGTCCGGATTTTTTTTCTTTTTCTTAACTTTAATGCCTTTCTCTGTATGTATTAAGAAAAATGTGATTAATTTAAAGGAAATCATTCAGACTAGAAATGTAAAGTTTCTACTGTTCCTCTATGCACAAAAGATATAAATCAGATATTCAGCATGAACTTGCCAGTGTTCCCAAAAGAGCGAGACTAAAAGTAGCATCCCATATGTGGGAGTCTCCTCCATGGCAACTTGCTTTTACCAGGCCTCAATTAGCTGAGTGGCAGGACACATGGGAACCCCTTACCCGTCTCGAGAGAGGGCTCCTGAGACCAGAGCAGGGCGAAGTTAGTACAGCAGACTGGGTCTGTACACTAAAGCCCATTATTGTTGGTCCAAGGAGTAACAAATATCCACAGTGCCTCTTCCCCGAGAGGACACGTGCAGACAAATATTATGAAGGGTGGATTTAGATGTGGCTTGCTCCTTCAGTCTTGATCCTGCTCCCAGGGCTCTTCAGCTATAAAAGTGTTTAATATCGATAATGATGATTACTTAACACAGTCTGTTTTGTGTGGGAGTTCATTATTTCATACTATTTTAAACATCATTATTTTAATTCTACAAAACAGACGTTAGACATGGCAAAGCTAATAGCATGTTAAGGATACCCAAAGTGCATTTTGGTGTGAAATGTTGAATGACATAAAAACTACACATAGTATCTTTAACTGTGAACTAAAATCTGCAAACACAACACTGGCATATTATTACCTTTAAGTTGATATGGTGAACTCAAAATCCTAATTTATTTGGAGTTGTGTTTGTGTCCACCTGATGTATTTAAGTTTAATATTCAGTCTCCTTTCAGCTCTGTTTTAGTCTTTACTAACTCCTGAGAAAAATATCACACTCTTTAGCTGCTTAATGTTCCTCTTAGTTCACCAGCTAGTTGCTGACTTGTTAACTCTATTGTTTGGTGCTGAGCAGTTAGTGTACAAACTGGAAATGATGCTGACGAGAATTAACCAAAGTAGTAAAGTTGCGGGTCATAAAACCAAAACAATGAGCTGAGAGACACTAAAATGCTCTGTAGAGTTGATGGGAACTGCAGAGTCAGGTGATAATAATCTGTCACTACGAGCAACTGCTTTTACATGACACATTTGATCAATTGTTAATATAAAAATATCATTGATTATTATAGCTTTAATTTAGCTATTTTATTTACATATACTTGACTTGTATTGCTGGTCACTTTGGCACGCTAGTTTTATTTCAGTGATGGATGAAATACGCACATTAATCCATTTGTGACAAGACATGGCTTTTAAAGTTGGTATCCTGACGTTCACTGTCCTCAGCTGAACTGATGCCAATATGAAATTGTAACTCAGATGCAAAACAAGTTGACCTTAACTGCTTCTACTCATCCCTTGGCAGGATAACGTGTGCTCCACCCAGGCTCAGAAACCCACCAAACCCTTTTAGCTGACAGTCACCCGCAGTGATAATGATGTCGTGCTGCATGATGTCCTTTGTGCTTCGTGGCACATTGGTTAGTTCATCAGCAGCGTGACCTGAACTTTCACATGCATACATTGTTCAACAAGCAGCGGAAATATTTGCAAAATATGAGGCAGAAATTTCCCTTTCTTCCTCTGTTTTGTCCTGTTTTTCGCACATTTAATACATCCTTCTTACTCTCCTTCTCCCTCACTCCTTTATGGACGTGTCATGCAGCTGTGGCAATACAAAGGCACCTGCCCTGAATAAGATGACGTCTGTGGCCTGAGTGAGTCATCGAGACCCTAAAGAGCTGCGGGGAAACTGTAGCGGGCTGAATGACTGTAGCCTTCCACCCTCCCACCCCCCCATAAAACTGGGGATGAGGCAGCTCCCATCATCCAGCTGAACAACATTCACAGAGTGAGTAGTATTAAACTCTGAGATAAGACACTGTGCAACTCTTTTGTATGTTTCTAGTCCTTTGACTTTCAAGTGTGATTACCTGGTCGTAATACATAATACCGCTCTTGACAAGGCGACGACTTTAATCAAGCTTCAAAGGGAACAGCATCATGTGGTGGATACACACACACACACACACACACACACACACACACACACAAATCACACTGATGTGCTTTTTTCTTGTTCTTAAAAACAGAAATGTGTGAGTCAGCCAGAACGCTTTGCTCAGAAGTTTTACACATTGAAATCCCTGAGATCATGACCATGGAATACACCTACTAAACATCTGCATGTTAGCATTGTCATTGTGAACTTGTTAGCATGCTGACGTTAGGATTAGGAGTAGTCTGTGTTACGTTACTGTTGTTACTCGGTGGTCGGGCATACACCGATTACATTATGTATCCATTAGAAATAAATCCCATTTAGTTCATTTTGCCATGTCGGCGCCGTGTTATCAATTCATAGTCGGACGACGGACGCTACAATGTCAAAGTGAAAGTGTCTGCTCCGTCCCAGCACAGAGTAGCAGGGGTCAGATTTCACACACGGGACGAGAGAGAGTTGACAGACAAGACGATGGCGCAGGATTTGTGTCAAAGCAATAAGCAAAAGCGCCTATTTGGTAATACTTCGGTTTTAAACCCAATGCTATAAGGAAACTATAACGTTAACAAGGCAATCGCCACGCGGAGGATGGAGCGGTCTGGCCGGAGAGGCCAGACACACAGCCACCCGACGTTTTCTTGTAAAATCACAAAATCACAAGTTTATTAACCGCCACATCCCTAGCTGACGTTAGCAAGTATAGCTTCACAGAGCTGCTAGATCTCCCAATCACAAGTCTTCAAATAAGACTTAAAGGGTGTTTTTTATATAATTCTGTAGCTTCCCAGTGGTGTTCATTATGTATTCAAATCCGAACATTCATATTTGATATAAGTATGTATGTTTTAGCATCAAAATGCTATTTTGCAAAAGCCCTTGTAAAAACTTTTTCCCACATGACCTGACGTAGCTTTCTGAATGATGACGCTGCTACATGTACAGTTTATATACCTCTTCATGGTCAGTGTATTAACATTACCTTCAGTAACTAAGAAGGCAGTCGGCATTTTCTGCTGCTCCCGTCCACAGCCGCTTTACCTTGCCGTCAGAACTGACGCCGTTATATTGCTCTCTTCAAAGCCACCAGACTCCATTCACAAAAATAATAATTTTACGTTGCAGAACACAGGAGTGTACTCTACATACAACCCTACTTCAAAAAATATGAACCAATCTTTTCAGTTATTTCCAAACTTATCACAGCTAACTTTGACTCAGCTTGTGCTAGCGATCACGTTATTCATCACCTTATTGATTAACTTACTTTGGTCATTTACGTCACTGCTTTTTGCTAACTGAGTGGGCGTTTCCATTTGAAAAAAATGGAAAAAACTCAGATGGACCCGCCCTTTAATTGAGGCTCAGATCTTACCTGATCCAAGATTTAACCGGTTCATTAATCATTTCAGACAATAAAATCCCAAAAATGATATTGCAGATGCATTTTAAAGTTACCGCCTACATCCCATTTGGATTTTAAAGGCATTCGATTCATCAGAGTGCCAAAGTCTGGTCACTACATTACCCTGCTCTGTCAAAACATGGTTTCAAAGACAGCCCCTTCCTGGTCCCTTGATATAAATGCTTCAGTAGTCTGGTGTCTGACTTTTATTGGATCGCTCTGTCACTGTGCCCCTGTGGTTATGGGAAATCGGCTCCCGCTCACAATTACCCAATCCTGTTCCAGTGGCAGGCGCCATTCATTGTTGTCTATTGTGTGTGGTGGCAGATAGCTGGTTAAACCAGACCAGACTGATATTTGAATCAGAAATTGTCCAATTATGCCAATTATGCTGTAAAGACACAGACATCAACGGTCCCGCCACTTCTGAGATTTTGCTGTAAGCAAAGTGTGGTTGGTATTCACTGCTGGAGCGTTTTGCACAAAACTGTTTGAAGACAGGGAACAAAAACAGACGATACAAATGGGTAAAATCTTAATATCTGTTTCACGACCATTGTTCAAACCCAAACAATTAATAGCACACCATGATGCCAACAACTCTCTGAATAAAAGCGTTGACTTTGTGGAGGCACAAAGGCTCCGCAGTGCGCTGATGTTGTGAGGATGTTTTCCAACACAGAGCAGCTCTTGTTTGACTGCTGTCTCTTTTCATGCATGGAATGATCAGTCACACCTGTACAGGCACAGTAAAAGTGGTGGCTGTAAAGGTCCTGTGATCTCAATAAAAACACCAAACACCTGGGTCTGCTTAGCAACGAGTATATGCATGCGTGTGTGTGTGCGTGTGAGTGATGGCACAGACACAGAGGATCACACGCACACACACACATTCAGGGAGGGAGTGAAAAGCTGAATCCAAAGTCTGATTGTGTTTCTTTGTGGGAAAGTTTGCACCCACCTTCACTTTGAAGACAGTGAAAACAAATGTGCAGATCTCAGACGTGAACATAATCCACAGACTTTGCTGAGTAAACGTGCAGCCTTTGTCCTTGGACCCAAGTTGAAGAAAACATGATACGAATTCTGTTATGCTTAACAGAGCAAAAGATAAGGTCTCATCACATTCCTTAAAGGAGGAGTTTGACATTATGGGAAATAGGCTTATTCTCCTTCTTGTCCGGGGTTAGCCGAGAGGATCAATACCACTTTCTGTACGGTAAATATGAAGCTGGAGCAAACAGCTAGTTAGCTTCGCTTAGCATCAAGATAGGAAACAGTGGGAAACAGATAGCCTGGCACATAAACCCCGGCAAAACAGAAAATTGTTGTTTTTACGCTTTGGTTCTTGTACACGTTAAAAGAACAAGATATATTGTGATAATTAGCGACATTTAGAGGTGCTTATAGGTGGATTTTAGAGCAAGGCTAGCTGTTTGTGCTAAGCGACCCGGCTGCTTGCTCCAGCTTCCGTAGGCCTACATGAGAGTGGTATCAGTTTTCTAACTCTTGGAAAGAAAGCAAATGCTATAAGTATTGTCCAGAATGTCAAACTATTCTTTTAAAGGTGCAGTGTGTAGGATCTGGCAGCATCTAGTGGTGAGGTTGCAGATTGCAACCAATTTAAACTTATCAGATGTGCCAAGCGAGTATCGTAACGTTATCGACTACGGCCCAAGCAAGAAGAATTAACACAGTGTTTGGTTTGTCCGTTCTGGGCTACTGTAGAAACATGGTGGCCAGCTCCGTGAAAAGGACCCGCTCCCTATGTAGATATAAACGGCTCATTCTATGGTAACAAAAACACAACTATTCTTAGCTTCAGGTGATTACACACTAAAAAAAACATACTTGTTAATATTATACTCCATTTCTGAACAATAGATCCGTTAATGTTAAACACTGTTCCTTTAGGACAACAAACATTGATTAACCTAAAGCGTTCTCATGTTTGTTCTGAGGGCTTAAGAGATCGCATAGGAAGACATCCTGACTGCTTATAACAGCTTTTAGTGAGACATGGAGAGGTCTTGTTGCCAACATGCCTTGCAAGTAACACGCTGTGTTGAAATTCCTCCGCCTCTGAAACACAGACGAGTGCGGCTTTATGCAACAATGTTAGGATTCCTAACTTATTTTTACTCTCAGGTTTTACTCATATAAACAAGTACTACAAATTTGCATCTAGCACAGTTATTGGTCACCTTATTTTTAACTTTTCAGCAAAAATTCTAAATGAAATGTTGATTTATAGTTTTTTTTTTATCTTAAACTCTTCACTTTGGGTTTCACCTTTTGAGGGAACATTCCTGTGGACGGGGTCATGAAGAGTCAACCAACAGTGTTAGCTAGTCTCATGACTCGTAGCTACTGAAAAATTCATGAAAACATGAAAAAACACTTTAAGATATAATATACATCCTGTAGAAATACAACAAGACTAATTGCAGCCTGTTTAACCATACTAAGTGGTATAGTTGAAGAGACGTATTATAATTTGCATACAAAACCTACCATATAATTTCCATTGTCAACTGCAGCTGATAAATGGACTGTTAGGGAGAGAGGGTTTATGTTTTTGCAAATATTTGAATTACATATTCTTCACAACTTAGAATTAAAGCTAACCTTAAAGCATTAGACGAGACCTGCGCTATAATGTTTTCCTTTTATAATGTTGAAAAAAAAATTTTTTATCTACACTTTAGTGCACATACATTAAAAAATGTCAATAATGGTAGAAAACTTAAAGGAACTGTGTGTGCGATGGGACCGAGTAACTTTATCGACTCTGGCCTAAGCAGGAAAGGTTAACAGTGTTTGTTTTGTCTGTTCTGGGCTACTTTAGAAACATGGCGATGGACATTTTTAACATACATGTTTTTTAAACATATATATTATTACATTCAATTTCTACCAATAGATCCCCCTAATTGTTCCACACTGGTCCTTCAAGTTACATAAATACAGTGGAGGCATTGGCTAAATATCTTAACTTGTCCCTCTTTATAAAATGCTGCATGAAATGTGGTGTTACATAAACCGTACACAAATGGGTGTGTCGTGCGTCTTGAAACTTTTGATAATGTGTGGCAGCTTATTTGGTTCGTGTAGATAGTCAGATGCGCCAAACAAGTCGAGTGAGCCAGCAGAACACATTTATCTGTCTTTTGAAGTACAGAGTACACAGTGATATTATCTATAATTCAGAGATCATGCTCATTTGCAAACTTCACATGTGCTGCTAGGGAACGTCAATTAACTGATCTCTAATACAGCTCAGCCAGCATCTAGTTCTCTCACAGTGTGTCCTTTATAACCAGGAACAACAAGCAAAAGTACATCATCATTTGACCAAGGGCAGTCTGATTTAATGAAAGAACATGCTAACTTTTTGCTGCCTCTATACGTCAACGTTTAGGAGGTCATAACATAAATGAGTACTTCATAGGATTTAATTATTTGTTAATTCTGAAGGTCAGTATGATACAAATCAATTGTTAACTTAAATATTCCAATGAAGCAGCTGCAAAAACAGAAAATCTAAATTTTGAGCCTGTGAAAGTTTGACACCAGGCGAAGCGTTAGCGTCAGTCTCACACAAAAGGCGTTAGTGTGTCTAACCTGATACCTTTCCCAAATTCATAAGCACTTTCTCACTCTGCCAGATACACCATCTCTGCCAGCTGAAATAACAATGTGTGTGTGTGTGTGTGTGTGTGTGTGTATGTGTGTGTGTTCACACACTGGAATATAAATGTGCACACTGCACACCCTCTCTGAGCCTCCGCCTTTGAGTCATTTGCACCGTCTTTGTGAAAATTTAACTGGGTTTTCACAGTGAAATGTGCAGTGATGCATACTGTGTGCACCCAAAACATGTCATATGTGTTTATACAATATATGTGAGACATATTCTATAATATAAGTGACCACATCAAGTAGAAAAAAGTTTCTTCCTCTCAATGACGCAGGCACAGATATAGATATAGACAACTTTATAGTTGGAATCTGTGATGTTTTTAATCAACACACTATTCTTATATGCATTTGGTATATAGAGTGATGGGAACAGCACATTTACTGTGCGTTCTCCATAGTTTATGATAAACGCTGATCAGGTTTGTCGAGTCACACCCATTTGTGTTAGAATGCCTTCTAACTTTACCATTTAAATTATATGTTTGCATGCACATTTCATATTTTTTTACCATGTGGTTAACAACTTCAAAGACTTGATCTTATTTTGTGTCATCTTTGCTTCAGTTTGTTAGAAAGTAACTCTCTACCAGTCATAATGGAGTAGACATACTGTAGATAGAGCGTTACAGATGTGTTACAGTAGTATGTTCAACTTTAGACAACTAACAGGTAGCTGCAAAATTTTGTGATGATGGATGTCTTAAAGGGGAACCTCACCGATTTTGCTCTGTTTACAGGTCTTGAGTAGTACTTATGTACTCACTTGTAGCTACTTATGTGTGAAAAAAGTTGTATAAAGCCTTTTGTGGCACAAAGTCTGATAAATTGCTCCAAGTGATGTCATTTGAGACTGTGTCAGTTGGTTTTGAAGAGTACAAGTTTGGACATGAAAAAGGTGTGGAGTTATAAAGAACGGAGCTTAGCAGACCTCTTGTTGCTCCTCATCTCTATTTGAGGCTAGAGCCTTGAGGCTTCATTAGCTGCTGCTAGCATAACACACCCAGATACAGGATATGACTGAGCTGTCAGCGGCCGCGTTGCATTGTGGGTAATGTTGAAGAAGAGGAATGCATGGAATAAAAAAGACGATATCTCTGGTCCTGCTGCAACGCTCCACTGTGAGTCCAACAGCGTCATAGGAGTGCAATGCTAAACCGGTGGAGTTCTGTAGGCCTACGTTCAAGGTTTATTAAAAGCCCTGATGTGTAACATTTGAAAATTTCTGGGCTCAAATCCTGTGTGAAAACAACAATGTGTGTTTTTCCCTAAATGTAAATAATTATTTTTTTTGCCTAAACCTAAAGAAGTTGTCGTTTTATATCATAAACCTGTTTTGTTTTTTTCCCTAACTCTAAAGAAGTTGTAGTTTTGTTGTCTAAACCTAAAGAAGCCTTTTTGTTTGTGTTCAAAACATGACGTTTCATTCAGTTTTACAAAATGTTAGACCATGCTACCTTTGAGTTTCACTTTTACTTTTACAATATAGTAGGTGTAGTAGGCCCCTAATGACCTACATTTATGATGCTTATAGCGAGTGATAACGCCTATTTAATGGCCTGATAACAGTCGAATCGGGTGAAATAATGAAGTGTGGCAAGGCTACAGTAAAGGAACAGTGTGTAGCATTTAGGGGGATCCATTAGCAGAAATGGAATATAATATTATGTAGTATGTTTTCTTTAGTGTATAATCACCTGAAAATAAGAATGTTTGTGTTTTCATTACCATAGATTGAGCCGCTTATATCTAAATACGGATTCCAGTTCACGATTTGAACAATTTGTTGCTGCATTAAAAAGGTTTACACCTGTATTGTAATTCCTGTTAATTTTGAAGATTTTACCAAGTTACTGGTGTACGATTTATTATTTTAGTAATAAATAACAATTCACTCAATTTATATCTACGTATTTATTTGTTACATTTTGTTTTACAAAGTTAAGAAAGCAATGTTTAAGTCGATGTTGATGTTGTCCTACACATAAAGGAATGATCCCATCACTTCCACACAGTGAGGCATACAGTTTATTAATTAAACACTGATGACGGATCGGTACTCGGTATCGGCCGATACCCAAAGCCCAGGTATCGCTATCGGTATCGGGATTGAAAAAGTCGGATCAGTACCTCCCTAATGTAGCCTGCACGTCATAAAACTAATAATCTACTACACATTCTCTACACAAAGGTGCCATTCACATACATGCCTAATGGAGACAAAATGTCCTGTTCTCACAACAGAGCCATATGTAGAAATGTATGTACATATCATGTTTCATAGACCATTATGTTCTCCTCATGAGGCTGTGATATAATCTGTAGATTTTAACCTGATATTATGGAGCAAATACAGTTTTTAACTCACACTGCTCTGCACTGAAGAAGGGAAAACATGAGGGACAATAAACACAATGTGAACAAGATGCCTCTTACCAGTTGCAGGTGTCCTGGGAGTCACTGACCTCAGGTGTGTGACACGTCACTCCCGGGGGATTGCTGTGCATTAGTGGTTTCCCATGCAGCAGATGGCAAGCCACAGACAATGAGTGGATGAGACAGACGAGCCAGGTAAAGAAGAGGGAGGGGCTGACAGGGGTTAATCTCGCACTGCTTGGCTGTTGGAGGAGCCACTTCAAACCTGCATGCATCAGTGGGGGGATGGACTGCTGTTTTACTATTACACAGTCACTTCTGGAGCTGAATTGTCATATATTTGTTATAATTTGTTATTGGATGGAAGAGAATTACGTGGTGGTCAGATGATACAGCGTTTTTCCAAATCTCAGATTCATGGAGGTGCTTGATGTGAAGATTCAGCACCACCTGTTCTCTGTTGACCTCCAGTAACACCTACCCCCTCCTATTACGTACTTTCATTCAGGGAGTAGCTTAGCAATTTAACTAAATAGGCTTACATGTCAGACTCATCTGCTTTGCCAACCTCCACCTTTACTTGTGCGCTTTCTCGCAGTTATGCAAACACTTAAGTTGCTTAGATATGCCGTCATTCAGCTTGGTCATGTTTGCCAGGTGGTGAAACACATCAATGCAACAGGTGGTGGATTTTCTTAACAGATAACAGGTCTACGCAGCCGTGGATCCAGTATCAGATTTAGATGCTCCTGTTTCTGTTGTTTCACTGTTCGGGTCTCAACCGACAAGATAAAATGAAAGTTGGACAGACTGTCAAAAATGACGATGACTAAGCCCATTAGCTCCTCAGGATAAGCATCTTTCCTGCTAAGGATTATTTGCAAACTGACCCACATTGTGATTATCGCTTGGTTTTCCTTTTCCCTTTTCTCTTTTTTTAGCTCCTCACGTGGTTCACCAGACAATTTAGAATTTGATTTAAAAAAATAAATATTTGCAGCAATTATTTGGCTATTTAAATACTGACATTATTTACATTTTAGTTAATTATTTAGCTAACTATTGAGCATGGCTGCTCCCATAAGACCGCAGTAAAATCAGTTTAATTTCAGAAGAAACGAATCACCGCTGAGACACCATTCGGGAAAGAGTCTGTGACTCACCCGAATGTTTAAAACTGCCATTACTGCTTGATTGATCACGCTGATGATGGCTCATAGCTGAAACACGTTTGTTTTTTTGCCCTTTATCTGTGAGTGCCGGTGATTTGTTTCTTCTGTTCTTACTACTACCTCTACCGGGCACTCGATACTGTTCAAGATTTGGAGACGTGCTCGCTGCTACTTTATATTTTGAATTCATTCATTTCATTCATTACTTTTTGACTATGAGTGTCTTATGATAAGAGGAGGCAGTTTGTACAACAGCACGCATTCAGTGCACAGTGAAATTTGACCTTTTACATTTTGTAATCACTATTAAAACTCAATGAGACTTCCAATACTATTAATACTGAGTTTTAATATTGTTTTTCTTTTCCCTGGAAGCCAGCATTTTATAAGGTTTACAGGCATTGTGGCCTATGACTGCAAATGTCCTTTACTGAGTGACTGACACACAAAGCATATCCATGAAAGCTCTAGGTGATGAACTGGACACCCTTGAAGCTACCAAGAAACTTCTCCAACATCCAATAATATTTTGCCGACAGATGTCCCTGCTTAGAGAGAATATGTTTCCCAATTACAAGCTCATAAATAATCTTAGCACTCTCTTGTCAGTTCAGTTTATGTAAAAAAAAAAAAAAAAAATCATGCAAACATAATGACCTTTACTTTGTTTTAATAGACTAGCAGAATTTATTTTTACTACTTCATGATAAATAAATGTACTGATTATGGATCGACAGTGTATTAAAACAGTTTGTAATTAATGGTCAGCACATAAACCAGCCCAACCTACCTTTTATTATCATTGAATTTAGTTTATGTGGATGAATAATCCAATCAGACTGAAAAGAAAGTAACATTTACGCTGACACAGCATTACTTTTGTGTTATGACTTACATACAGGGTTGGTAATTAGCCCCAGCCACCAGCCAAATGCTGGTAAAATGTGTAAGTGACTGCCAGATTTGCTTCACTCACCAGCCAAAAAAAGACAACGGTAATCTATTGAGTGGCTGGTAGGTTTCGGAAACCACCAGCCACAGTGGCAGGTGGCCAAAGAAGTTCATATCCAACACCGCTTACATAACAATCTCACTGACAGGCCACATTTGTAGGCCAATATCCTTGTCATGTTTGATTACTAAATCATCCAGTTATTTGTTGGCGTATCATTGACCACACAAGCTGGCACATTTATTATAGTTGGCACATTTAACATACGCTGCTATTAGTTTACACTGCATTATTACCTCAGCCAAGGCCGGCGTTAGTTTGTTGGTTTGTTGGTTTGTTTGTTTGTCCGTTAGCAGGATTACTCCAAAAGTCCATCATTGATTTGAATGACATTTTTTGGAGGGGTGGGGTGTGGCACAATGAACAATCCATTCGATTTTGGTGGCGATGCGGATCATGATCCGGATTCAGGTATATTTTTAAGAATTCCGATCAGCCTGAGCATTAAAACCACAGGGTATACATGCACATGCGCAGTGTAGCTGATGACGCGTGACCCCGCCTCCTTCTGAGAGCAGAGAGATACGTGTGTATGCGGAAGCTTCTGGACATCCGCGGTGAGAAGAAACAAAGCTGCAGCTGACGGGATGACAGACAACGTAGTGTAACGTTATACAGACATAACAAGGCTACTGAATGAGAGGGGCATACGCCAATACGTTACACGGAAACACACCTTGTTAATAATAAGCTGACCACCTCACGTAACCGCCAGCTGTGAGCTGTGCTCTGTTTTTAAAGTCAGGTGTTGGCGGAGGTCTGCGTTCTCCGAGTGCAATCCTAGTTAATTATGTAACTTTAAATTATGATGATTGATGATTAAGAAATGTTGATCGGCTAGTTGGGTCATTCCTAACCTACTTAGTTCAAAACAAAACCTGCACAATGTGGTGAAGTATGTAAACAGCATGTTTGTGTTTACAGGCATCATTATCAGGTTATTGCATTTTCCAGGTTTTGCACAAGGAGATTGAAATAAATGGCAGGCCTCTGTCTACCTGACAAATGTAAGTTCAATGTTTAAACTCCCTTTGGCTTTGTTTTGGTGTCAGCTAAGAAAAAGATAAATGCTCCACTATATGTTCACCATCTTGCCATTAAAGGCACAATGAGTAGGATTTGTCGGTTGCGATTTGTAAACACAACTTTCAAAGTTGGCCCCTCCTCCCCAGCTCAACGGGGGTTACGTTGCGCTGTGAGTCTATACATTTTGTAGGAACATGCTACTCATTGTGCCTTTAACTTTGTCTGCCTGCTGGGCAGGTAGCGTACAGGGGGCTTTTAGTGCTTTTTGATTGAAAACAGCTGCTGCCGGAAATTAGGTTAATGAGATTGGTGAGACAAACCAAACCGGTTGAAAAACCAAAACAATCAGCTGAATGATGCTAAGATTCCTGTAGAGCTCAGACGAACTGCAGAATCGGGTTTGTCATCATACATACTCATTTGACCCATTGTAAGGCTATTATGGACGATTATTATTATTATTATTAGGACGATTATTTTCATTGTTGATTAATGTGTCAATTATTTTCTTCATTAATCGATTAGTTGTTTGGTCTATAAATGTCAGAAAATGGTGAAAAAAATATACGACAGAGTATTAGGGCCACATTGAGAAAAAGTCAGAATTTATTGAGAATAAAGTCATACTATTTCAACAAAAAAAAAGTCGTAATACTACAAGAATAAAGTCATAACTTTACGAGAAAAAAAGTAATTTCCTACTCCACAAAACAGCTAATTTCCCCTAGGTCCGTGTGGTTCTTTCTTAATGTGGTGCTGATGTGCCAAAAATATTAAGTATTTCATTATTTGTGAAACCTAAAGTATAACTTCACAACATACTCCACGTTCCTCATTTTCACACAGCTGGCACGCTGCTCTATTTCCCCTCTACAAGTACATGTAAAAGTATTACTTTATAATATTATGACTTTATTCTCATAATATTACAACTTTTTCTTGTTCATTTATGACTTTATTCTCATAATATTATGACTTTTTTTCTCATAAACGCTGCTCTATTCCCCTCTACAAGTACATGTAAAAGTATTACTTTATAATATTATGACTTTTGTTCTCATAATATTACAACTTTTTCTTGTTAATTTATGACTTTATTCTCATAATATTACGACTCTTTTTCTCGTAAACTTGTGACTTTATTCTCATAATATTATGACTTTTTTTCTCATAAACTTCTGACTTTATTCTCATAATATTGCAACTTTTTTTCTCGGAAATTTATGACTTTATTCTCATAATATTCCGACTTTTTTTCTTGTTAATTTATGACTTTATTCTCATAATACAACTTTTTTTCTCGTAAACTTTTGACTTCATTCTCATAATATTACAACTTTTTTTCCTCGTAAACTAATGACTTTATTCTCATAATACGACTTGTTTTCTCATAAACTTATGACTTTATTCTCATAATATTATGACTTTTTCCCCCATAAACTTATGACTTTATTCTCATAATTTTTTCTTGTAAACTTATGACTTTATTCTCATAATACAACCTTTTTTTCTCATAAATTTATGACTTTATTCTCATAATATTACAACTTCTTTTCACATAAACCAATGACTTTATTCTAAAAATCTCAGACTTTTTTTTTTCTCAATGTGGCCCTAATACTCCTTCATAATTACAGTCTAGTAATAAGAGCAAACCTCATGTAGACACACAGACACACAGACTGCTGTGCTCTCAGAGCCTTCTCTTCTCTTCACTCTGACTGTGCTGCTGTCGCCTGTGGCTCCGCCCCCACCGTGACGTCACAGGGAGCGTGTTGAGCCGACAGAGGAAAGCAGCTTTAATTGCAGGCAGAGAGAAAAAGCCAGCGATGGCTTCGCTCAAGCAGGAGCACCACTACGGGCTCTCCTGTGGAAAAAACAACAAAAACAGCCCCAACAGGACGCTGTACCACGTCAAGCTGACGGACACAGCTATCAGAGCTCTGGAGGCTTACCAAAAACTCAAGGTACCTTTTCCTCATATGTGTGTGCGTGTGTGCGTGTGTGTGTGCGTGTTTGAGGATGAATTGTTAAAGTTGTTTTTGGGTTTTTTTTCTAAATTGTTTAACTGTTGCATTTTGTTGAATTAGCCTACTTTTTTTATTGTATTTTAAAGACCTTCTGTAGTAGTCTATTAATTAGGCTAAATAGATGAGAGTCACTCAAACTGGTTTATATCTCCTCTGAATGAGTTGCTACATGGCTGAACAGCATGCCGCTGAAGCTTGTGATTGTCGGGAAAGACGAGCCCATCAGCTGTTTGCTGGGAAATCCTTCCTCGTGCTTCAAAAATAAAGCAGTCTGCCAAGTTGTCTAATTGACAAATAGGGCCAGGCACGTAATTAGCTCCAATGGAGGCCATTAACAGCACAAAGGCATTATTGATTATGCAACTTTAAATGACATGTATAATAAACACATGGTGGCATAATTGTTTACTGCTCTAATTTTAGATTACAGAGCTGCTCTCTGAATGTGTCACAATAAATGCTTCTGTCTCTCTCTCTCTCTCTCTCTCTCTCACACACACCTCAGATCTCTTTGCCAAGTGAACCATCAATTTGTTTCAAAGGAAACCAAGGGGTAAGTGTGTTACTGCTTTTTTTTTTTACAAGCTCATTGTGCACAGAAAGTGTAATCATGTCAAATCCAATCTAGCAATAAAGAACAAGCAGATCACTTTATTCAAGATTCAAGAGTCAAGATTTACACAGAAGAAAACAAAATATTGTTTCTCCCAGCTCCAGTCAGTGCATTAAAAAGGATAGAATAAATAAGTATTCAAATGAACATACCTAAAAATAACAATAAAAGAATAAAATAAGTAAACGTTTCAGACACAATTTCATACAATTTGCAGTCGTGTTTAGCAGCAGAGAAAAGTGCATTTATGTCCATAGTAAAGTGCTGTTTGCATTACTGTTCCAAACATTGTCTTTGACATGTGACTAGCTTTAAAAACTGTTTCTGTGTTAATGCTGGGGGGTTGGATGTGAATGTGTGTGTGTGTGTGTGGGGAGGGCCAAGTGATATTCATCTGCATACACCAAGGCCTTAGCTCAGCTGTTTAAATGGATGTTTTTTTGTTAAGAAGGCAACATATTACCGTGAAATTATTTTTAAAACATATGCCAAATAATTTCTTAAATCCTCAAAGAAGCTTTTGTTTGTCACACATTTGCTGTTGACTCACACGGCCCCACCATACTGCAGCTCAGATGGGAGCTTATAGTTGGACGTCTCCAGCAGATAGGAGGCATGCAGGTTACTGGGTCAGGCTGGTGACTGTGGAGAGGCTTTGTTAGGTCAGCGAGCGGCTCTGGGAAAAGGACGGGAGGGAGGGAGAGAGGGAGAAGTGTGCAGTGGGGAAAGGAGTTATCATAAGTCAAATGAGGAGCCTTCACTGACGGAGATTAACTTTGTGTTCTCATTTGGGGAAATGTACTTTAATACTGTGTGAGTGTGTATTCACTGTATGTAATACACTTAGACACATCATCAGTAACACTCTCGTGCTCTTGAAACTGAATCATAATCTGCAGTATCTAGCCTGAACTATGTGTGTTTTGACTAAAGTCAGGAGCAGCTGTGTCCTTGGGGAATACTTTACTTTTCAGTCCATTCTAATTGCATGGGCTGGTTGGGAAGAGTTGCAACCCCCTTCCTGTCATGCCGAGATGAGCTGAGTGGTGGTGAGTTTTGTAGAGGGGGGGAGGCTTGTGTGGTTAACAGACTGGATTAAACCTGTAAAAGTGTAGGCGTGGTGTCGGGAGTGTGTGTTGCTCCTACTTAAAGGCCTGTGTTTGAGGCACTGAGATACATTTTAAAAGTTATATTTAACCAGAAGAGTGTTGCACAGACATTTTTATTGTTTCCTTGAGCGATTGCACATCATCGCTATACAGTATAAAGAGCTCCGGGGATGACGTATTTTTGTTGGCCAACCGGGAAGTTAGCATCAGTTAGGTTCCCTCGACAAAAAGCCAATGGGATTTTTCTATTGGGTTTCAAATTATTGCAGAAAATAAGCTCTGTGGCAAACATACGTTTTTGATACTTACACGTTTTGTTCAGCAAGATAATCTCCACAAATGAACATCACTTTTATGATTTTTGAAGCGTGAATGCAATCGCCAGAAGTAAAAAGCTAAACGTTAGGCTATAAACAAACTGCACCGCGATAGCATGAGCTTGAGTATACACAACGAGGCTGTAAAGGCGGACGACTCGGCGTGATGACGTTTGGTAGTCTCATTTAGCCACTTGTTAGCAACCGCCTTTTTAAAGACACATGAAAGCTTCAAAATTCACAAGTGGGGTATTTACTGACGTATTTTATATCATAAAATAAAATCTCTTCAGCTTGTGTTCACCACAGACCGTATTTCAGGCGTCTAACTAAAAAAACATTCAAGAAACTCATCGACTTCCAGATGAGGGAAGTGCTAAAATGCTAACTCATCACCAGATTTTAGGACTCATTCCAGTAGCACTCTATTATTATGATCTGGTGGGCGAGGCTTTCTAATTAACCCAGATAGTTTCTGTAAAGTCTCCAAACTGGCTCCTGCACAAACTGTCACGATACCACGGGGCTGTCTGCCTGAGAAGCAGTTCTCTGCTCGGGGTCAAGTGTTGGAGGTTAGAGGT
>CAKAOI010049490.1:0-31090 GCA_916701655.1 Sebastiscus albofasciatus
ATGAGTCAGTTGTCTTTGTAGGAAGTTGCCAATCTTTATATGAAATACCGCATAGTACACGGAGTACGCCCCCTAGTGTTCAACACAATGAAATGCATCTCGAACTTATGAACGAATAGAAACGCCATCAGAAATATGCAAGAGGAGTTAATTTTGTCTGTTTTTCGCCAATACAATGCATAAGTGTCCATCAAAAAACTACTGCAGAAGTTCAACATTTTCCAACGTACTTGAGGCAAATTCTGGAAAAAAACGTAAGGAAGAACTTTGCAAACACATCGTGGAGGTTCCCGTAGGCACGATTGGATTGATTGGACACGTTTATGTGGAAACGACAGGGGGAGACAGCCAGCCTGTCAAATTTATGTTTCCAATCTCTATGCTAAACTAAGCTAATGAGATGCTAGCTCTAGGTTAAAATTTAGCAATTTAGTGTACAGATATGAGAGTGGCATCATTCTTCTCATCTAACTCCCAGCAAGAAGATAATTGAGCTTATCTTTCCCAAATTGTGGACTATTCCTTTAGGTGCTTATTGGCTCTCGTCATTAGAAGGTATTGACTCATGTAAGATCCTACGAGGACTTCCAAAGTAAGCCGTACAGGAGCTCCTCTCTACAAACAAAGTGCTCTGTAAAAGTTTAACTTTATAATGAAAGACCCTTTCCATTAGCTTATTTTAGTTCTCCGTGTGTCATTTTTACAGGCTTTCACAATTTAATATTAGGCTACACCAGATGTAGACACTTTGGGTTCATTAATGCGAAATGTCGACTGAATTCATAAGCTCCATTATGGTGTTATCCTCCACATGTCCCCTGCTACTGCCCGTCTCCTCTTAAACTGGAAAACTCGGTAGTGCTGATTAAATTGAGTCCTCAAAAATTAGCATGTTCCCAGCACTTCATATATACATGCAGAACCCATGGTATCTGAAAGATGAAAGATATATAAAAAAACTAACTTTCTACAGCACAACATAATGAAGATAACTCACTTGGAGGGAATCCACTTAGTGAGAATATATATTTTTTGGATTTTCTCCCTCCGTGAATCCCACTGTGCCGCGGCCAACTCAAAGAAAATGCTTGTTTTGTAAAAGTCCTTTGGAGTCTGGATCAAAAGCATTTTCATAGCAACTCAATCTGTGATTGAAATATTTAACACTGGCGCCGAGCCTCGTGCAATCGCTTTCTCTCTCACACTGCCTCGCTCTCATTTCCTTTACGTTTTGTTTCTCCTGTTCTCTCCTTCGAGTGTCCATCTGACTCTCATCTTCACACTCTCACGTTTATTCTCTCCCTCGCTTGCTATCTTGTTGCATTAATAACCCACGCTAATGCAGAGTGGATGCGCGAGATATAAATAAGAGGCTGTATGTATATTTGATTATCTTCCGGACCTTTTGACCGCCCATAGAAAGCAGCTGATATCGGCCCGTGTTTGGAGCTGCTTCCGTGTCTTAGCAGCCGGAATAACAATGAAAAAAGAAACACAAAAGTACACTTTAGAGTGTCTTTGCTGCACTCTGCGTCTCTTTCATCCTCTTGCATGTGTGAAAAGCTTCTGAAGTGCTGCAGCTTTTTCCTCATTGTGTAAATATGAATATGGAAAAGAAGCGTCAGGATGTTTTGGGGGGCGAAGCTGTTGACATCAGAGACATCGCCGACTACTTCCTGGAAGATCGCTGCTTAATGATGGCGTGTTTGTTTTTGCATATGCCAGGGTACAAGACAGGTGATCTGTTTTGTTTTGGGGGGGAATCATGAGCTTAATGCAGATCGCTCGCATCAAAACAGCAGCGGGGGTCATTTCACCGTTTCAACAGCTCACACACTTTCATTTCTTCTTCCTGTTTTCTGCAGGACAGCTCTGCTGATTAGGCTCAACAAAGACAGAGCTTTGTTAGTGTGATTAAAGGGCCATCTGATAAACTTTGACAAGTTTTGGTGTCAGAACTTATTAGCTGCGTAGTCGGTTTGTGGTTGTGGACGAGCCAGGCTTCTCACTCGCACGCAAGGTGAAGTTTACAAAAACAAAACGACAACACGCCGTGTTTTCAAGAGCATTGAGTGACGAGCAGGTGGTGCTGATTTGAAACTTGCTGTCACCTCCAGTGATTAGCCACGTCTCAACTTCAGTGTTTAATAGCACCCTCATCTCCTGCGTAATTGGCCCTCATATTGATTAAATAACGTATGCAGTTGGTGGTGTTTGTTTATGAACTCAGGAAGTTGAAGTTGTTGAACTTTTATTGGTTGAGGTGTCCTCTCGTACGCCGGGGGTTCGGTGTGAATGGCAGTGAGTAACTTAAAGGTGGTCATTCAAGTGGTTATGTGCTGTAGTGTGTGCCTGTTTCCACTTCAGAGAAAAGTTAATGTTGCACCACTAAGGGCTGGACGATATGATTGAAATCATGATCAGGATATTAAAAATGAATGTTACGTTACTTATGCAAAACCATAAATAAAACAATCTCAGAATCAACCGGCTATAGGTCCGACAATGGATAATCCTCTGAGGGCAAGGGGCTATATATCTGGGGTTCTGGTGTAGCCAGTGGATATCCAGGCCAAGACTTCCTTTTCCGTGCGCTGCTCGTTGTTTACAGTCCGATTAACAACTTGAGATGTGAGACTGGAGTTGAGAGACAAAAAAACAATCCCTCCCCAGCCACTACCAGCAAGCCAACCTGAAATCTAACTGTCATGCCAAGGACGTGTGGTGAACGAGTGAATAGTGTGTGATGTAGACAAGCTGCACTTAATAATCAAGTATTTACAGGGTCAGGGATATGTTTAAAAAAGGGCCCCATGCTTTCAGGAATTTCAGAATTCCTTCATTTGTTAACACAAGGCTTTTATTTTGAAATATTTGCAGGACAGTGTGGTAGAACATGCAGTGACTTGGAGAGCTCCATGGATGAATATAGTACAGGGTTTTAAGTGTCGATTATTACTATTATTTACAAATTACCGCACGTTTCTTAAACTTTCTCTGTCTAAAATAAATATACAGTAAATGCAGCTGCAGAAACACAGCTGAAATGCATCTGAAACGCAGCTGGTGTGAATACCCAATGCATGAATCACGCAGCCGCCACGCGACGCAGCCGCCACGCGACGCAGCCGCCACGCGACGCAGCCGCCACGCGACGCAGCCGCCACGCGACGCAGCCGCCACGCGACGCAGCCGCCACGCACTGCTCATGTAGGTGGTCTGGCCGGGGTGTTAGGTGCTTTAATTGCGTTTCACCTCCGGTGACCCCAAACCGAGCAACCAGAGTATTCGGTCCCAATTTGACGTTTAACACTGTTTAACTCCTAGGTTAAAGATTGTCGCAGTTGAGACTAACCTCAGGATACATCCAAGATAGTTTAGCCTTTGAAATATGAGCCCTATGTACCACTTTGAACTGAATTAAGCCTTGACGAGCACATAGAGAGGTTGAATTGACCAGCTTAATTATAGAATGCCATGTATCCTGTGATAGAGAGAGGCCTATACTGCTCGGACTACAAACGTAAATCAGGACGCTTCTGATACCAAAATCTTGTCCTGTTGCCTCCAGATTCTACATGTGAATGCAGAATCTGTTCATAGAGATTACACATAAATCATGTCAGAAGTAATGAACTGCGTTTTACTGTTGTGTATTACATAAGACCAATCTCCTTTATATGTGTCGAACAAAACAATATGTCCATATCATTTTTGATGTTATATATGAAGAAGCTGTCGCTCTTTGAGTCACATAAACTGACACCAAAACCTGTTGATGCTTCAGATTGCTGAAATACTTTGTTATTAAATTCTGTTGTAGCAGGAAATTGTAATGTTGCTAAAAGGGGAACTGCGCCGATTTTACACATCAAAGTCTGTTTACTTGTCTCGGGGAGAGCTACTGCTTATGTGGAAAAAAAAAGAAGTTATAAAGCCTTTTGTGGCTTCAGAGGGAGCTGCGTGAAATAAGATAAATTGCCTCAAGTGATGTCACTTGTCACTGGAGGTGTGGAGTTAGAGAGAAGTGTTTACCAGACCTCTGTAGGCCGCTCCTCATCTCTACCTGAGGCTAACGGCTCGAAGCTACATTAGCGGCTACTGGGACACACACGATCTGCAAAGAGTGTAGAAGCAAAGAGACAAAACTCTTTTTTGACAATGGCCACTAGATGGAGCTGCGGTAGCGTTGCCGCCATTTTGGACTGAAAACGCCAATGAGTCCATAGCCAATTTTTTTTTAGGTAAATCAACTTCCCAGTACGAACACTGAAATAGCACTCATTTAAATCATTATGTCCTAAAAGTTGTAAAATGAACTAAAAGCTGGATCCAGAGTTAATGTCCTCGGTGTAATGAAACTGCATCAGACCCATGGGACTGCACCGCCATGCATGCTCATATGACATAACCACTTCTGCAAGCTTCATGCTAGCTATAATAATGGATATATTGGCTGTAATTCATCACTTTTTATATCTCCTAATACCCCCATGGGCTGTATGTTGTAAGCCTGTACCGTGGTGGATGTATTAACGTCTCTGTTCCTAAACAACCGGCTATCGGCCAGTAGCTAGTAGTGCTAGTAGCATGACAGAAACAGAGTTTAACGTAGTATTAGCAAAGAATTCATATTGATTGTAGGCTATTTACCAATACATCCATGGTCTGTGGTCTATTGGACATTGATTTTGGAGGTCCCTGACATGAAAAAGTTTGAGATTGCTCTTAAAATCTATGTGCTGGATTTTTCTAACTTCAATTTATGTCCATCGCTCACTTTATGCTCCTCTGGGGAGCAGCCAGGCAAAAAGGTTTCATAAATACATAAGTAAATAGTTATAATAGTATGCATATTTATAATACTTTTATTGTTCAATACATTTCATTTCGGTAGAGACATTAAATATGACAATTAAATAGAAATAATTTAATTTTACCTTTGTAGGCGGGCGTTTTACTGGCGTCCGGTAGTCGCTTTCAGTCCAAAATGGCAGAAGTGTAGCATTGCTGCTGGGATGGAACGAACAATTAGCTTTCACTTCTTATCAATATACCTTCTTCGCACAATCTCTCTGACTGAACTAACGGCGGTTGAATTGCATTGTGGGTAATGTAGGTTTTGACAAGGAAGCAGAATACAAAATCTCTGGTTCTGCTGCATTGAACCAAAGATACTGTTTGGAGTGAGGGTAGCTTGGTGTTGGCGTCTCCGAGACGCAGCAACCAGGATCTGGAACAAGGTATATAGAAAGTAATATAATGACCTTAACATGGGAGGGAAATATACTGTAACAAACTGTAGACCATCATTCTCCAGAATCAGCACCATGGACAGCGGTCATGACCGATAATAATATCTCGATATAGTGTCTTGTCAGCTAGTTATTTAAGAAGCCCTCGATTTAACATTGTTTGGGATTATGGGATGGATTATGCCATTAGTTGTGATTTGGCTTGAGATTTTGACTTTAATGACACGCTGTCACAGCAGATTTGATTGTTTGCTCGCAGCAGCAGATGAGATACTGCACCAGCAGAACAGAAAAAGGGGAAAAGGAATCTTTAATTGTCTTCAGTTTTTCCTCTTCTACCAGCTAAAAAGTGGCAAAACAAACTTTTTTCTCCGTGTATTATTGATGATTTCTACTACGCTGTGCAGTTAGGAGCTCCGTCCTGGGTGTTGATGAGAGTAAAAGGTGTGTCTTTCCATTAGTGGGACAAGCTCTTTCTCCAGGTCTACATCTTTTACCCATAGATGGCAGTGTGTCCATGAGTCTCCAGCATGGCGCCTGTGTGTCTGCTGGTCTGTAATGGTGTGAGGAGGAGAGGCAGACGGCCACTGACAGGCCTCCGTAATGCAGATTTACAGTAATGGCCTGCAAGGAAATGAGATGTACACTGTTAAATAGTTTGGAAAGACATCTTGCTCCGCCGTGCCGCGGCCCGACCTCGAGCCGGCGAAACGACGGACCAGATCATTGATTCGACAAAGGCTTTGACTAATGATGCTAGTGAAGAAGTGGGAAGGGGGTGGGGGAAAAAAAGGAAAAAGAACGTCACAGTCTTTCTTTTTTATCTCCGCTGTTCTGTCGAGACGTGGGATGAAGTGATCCGGACCTGTTGATAAGGTCACAGCGGCGGAGGGGTTGTGCATTAACGAGCGCCATCGACACATGCTCTCACCCCCGTCTGCTGTGAATTTGCCGCCTCTTTTCCTCCGCCACTTCCTCTGCTGCCTTTTGTTCCTGAGGCTCATATGGAGCCAGTGGTCTGTGTCATTCTCCTCATCCATTATGGAGCAGCACCAAGAGGAGTAAAAGCAGCGTTTTGGGGTGTTTTTTAATAGAGACATGTCTCGCGTCCTGTTGGTAAACTTGATCGGAAAGATTTCGTTTCTGTTTCTGAAGTGTCAATGAAAGTTGATATTCAAAAGAAAGGACCAAAAAAAAGACTCATACATGGCATCATACATTCATTGTGTTTTTCATTTACCTCTCTAAGACCCGTTTCACAAAGACAGACTTCGGCTAAGCCGGAACAGTCAGACCTCAGATGGACGTCTAAATTCATCCGTTGCACAAAAAAAAAAACACGGCTGACCGAGTAACCGTATCAATTGGCTCAGCTTTGCTCATTCCGGCAGAAAATGTTTGCGTTCTGGAACAAATTCAACAGTTTTTACTGGGAAAAAAAAATCACAGTATAACAATGAAAAAAAAAAAAAAAAAAAAAAAAAACTGATTTGGAAAATAATTGCAGCGAGAAGAATTGGTATTAATCCCACCGTTGGCAGAGCATGAAAGACAGGCTCAGACAGGCTCAGTTTCCTTGAGAAAAATAGACCTCACAGCTGCACTCAGCGGCCCAGGTTCGAGTCCGACCCAGGGCCCTTTGCTGCACGTCATCCACTCTCTCTCCCCTGCCTTTCCTGTCTCTCTCACTGTCAAAATAAAAGCAGAAATGCAAAAAAAACAACCTTAACAAACCAGAAATTCTGAGCCATGTTTTCCTCTCTTTAGTCCTTTGGATACCACTGGTCAACAGGTGCCACTGCTTGTTAGTTACCATGGTAACATGGCTCTCAGTTCTGAGTTATGGTACATGCCCAAAGGGAGGGATCGCCTCGCTGCCCAGCATTGGACGCTTGATGGGCTGCCACTAGACACAAGGCACTCGGCACCTGATTGGACGAAAGTTTTCCCTCGTGGGCTGCTGCTCCCAGCTTTCAAACCAACATGATGGCTCGTTTGGAAACTTTCTTCTCTTATGTCACGAAAACAGTTCACCGAAATGTGTTTCCCAAAACATTTTATGCGAGAAATAAGCTATGCAGTTGCGTCATCTGTCTTTATTTTGGAGCAACAACGTTTAGTTCCTCGGGAGTTTCCAGAGGTGGCGAGTCGCGCCGGACGCCCCGTGATTTGCATAAAGTAGCTTAGACCTCAACTTTATTTAAATGAGGAGCGGCCAACGTGACGCATCGTCTCTCGATTTGCGCCGCCGCACTACCAGAATGCATTCCACGGCTGCTTATAAAGACTATGAATGGGAAGCGTGGAAAGGACAGAGCCTGTGGACACGTACCGTTAACCCTGGGGTTAGGGTGGCTAACTTTTTAGGCTTAAAATATTTATTTTGTGAAACTGTCTAACGTCCATTAAAAGGAAACACTTTATATTAACGTTCTTGTAACAAACAACAACAAAATGTTAGTAAAGATTTAACAATGATATAATAGGTAAGTGAGTTAAACTCAATAAATGTGTTTGTAATGCTATTAGAAACAATTATAAAATACTCATAATGCTTTATTAACGTTATTAAGCAGTCTATAAACTGTTAACTGGTTTCTTAGAATTGTTTATAAATGCCAACAATAAACATGTTTATAAGGCTATTATTAACACTTATATAGTCTTACTAACATCTTAATGTTAATAAGCATCTTATAAGGGCCTTATTAGCTATTAACCCCTTTCCTTTCCGCCATCTTTTTTTTTGAGGGGTAGGGGCGGGGGATGTTCAGCTGCAATTTTTGTTTCGAATTTGGTTTCTCGGCGATTGGATGGCGAGCACTTCAGTTCTGGAAACTGCTCAGAAACCCCCTTATTGTCAATCTACCTAGGAAAGCCATCCATCCTCTGAATGCTCTAGGTCTCTAGTTTGTGGCTGTAAAGTTTCATGAGGCTGTGATTATCCTAGAGGTCCCCACAGGTCATTATATACAGTGAGGTCACGTTTCAAATACAATGAAATGGCTACTATGGGGGATTAACATCATCACACGTGAATACAGTTGGGCTCATTGGATCCACAAGAGTCTCAGCCTTACAGTGATACCCAATTTATGCAATTCCCAGACTGTTTAGGGACCCCAGTATGCAGAAATATTCAAAGTACACCATTTATAGTATAGGCGAAAATAGCACATTTATACTGCATTAAAAAAAACCTGTATGGTTTTTTCCTAAAACTGAATGTTATTAGCATAAAGTGGGCAAGTCTGTAAAAGAGAGTGGGTACCCACAAAACCCAATTTAATTTTCTGCCCGCAACAACCTCTGAAAGACAGAGTAGTGGCTTATTCTGTATTCTGTATTGTTAACAGTGGCGGGCCGGCAGAGTTGTAAGGGGTTAAGTAACGCTTATTACAAGAACCATTATATAAAGCGTTTTAAACAGATAATGTCTCTGTGAAACAGGCCCTGTTGATCTCTTCTGTCTAAAGAGCAGTTTTGTCTTGAAGCTCACTCGGCACCACTTCTGCTCTGACAGGATTTCTCCGAGGCACTTTGGTGTCGGACAGATAGTTTCCACTCTCCATGAAAAGCTGTAAGCCAAGTAGTTTTCATTGTATGTGGATGAATGGATGTATTGGTGTTTCTTTGAGCTCTATTTACAGTGACAAATCTTGTTGTCGAGACGGTCAATATCTCTGACTGCTGTATAAATGGACAACTCGCGGGCCGGAAATCGTGTTTTCTTTCTCCGTCAACCGGCAAACCGTGAGCCGTCGTCAGCGAAGACGTTGCCGCGTTTTATTGACACATTCAAAGAACGAACACGACTGTGTGTCTTTTTTTCTGCTTCTCTTTGGCAGTGATTTATCCTGTTTTTTAGCACACAAGACTTGTGTCTGGCAACCTTTGGATATGATCATTTCAAGAAATGCAGATCAGATAAGTGTATGTGCGTGCGTCTTTGTATCTGGATGTGTTCGGTTGTGAAGCGAGTGCTTCCCTCGGCCTTCTCTGTATTTCTGGCTGTGTCTCTCTCCCCTGTCCGTGTGTGTGTACGTGTGACAGTTTCATGACACTGCCTTTTCCCTTTACACTCATAATAGCCCGGTGATAGCGTCGGAAATCAAAGACCTCCTGGCAGATCCTGATAACAACCTCTGTCCCGTTGCTCTCTCTCTCTCTCTCTCTTTCTCTCTCCCACTTTCTGTCCCCTTATTTCTCTCTCTTGGCCTTTCATATCTCTCTCTCTCTCTCTTTCTCTCTCTGTCATTCTCACCATCCCTCTGTCACCATCCCTCTGGCTTTCCCTCAGCTCTAAAATAGGAAATGTCTAAATTACACTTGCTAATAGGTTGCAGCAGCACTGTCTCTCCCCTCTCTCCCACCCTCTCTCTTCGTCTTTTTTAATTTACTGTTAGGGACAGAACACATTTCATTTGATACTAAATGTAAGGATTGTCCTTATCAACTCTCCTCTCTTCTCCTCCTTCCTCTTCCTCTTCCTCTCCTCCTTCTCCTTCTCCCTCTCCAACTCTCCTCATCTCCAATTCTCCTCCTCTCCTCCTTCCTCTCCTTCTCCCTCTCCTCTCCTCTCCTCTCCTCTCCTCCCCTCCAGATGGGAACATCAATTCTTAATGCTCATTCTGCCATGCTGCTGGTACCCGTTCTCTCCCCCCCCCGGGCATACAAAACCAGAGCACAGGGCACCATCTCAAATGCTCAGTATCTCACTTCGCTCATCTTAAACACCTACCAAAGATGTAGTCTCTCCTCTTTTTAATAAACACTCCCAAGACGCCTGAGCCAAATCTTCATTAAAAGTACGTCATGCAGGGCGCACACATCAACAGATCATTAACGTATTAATATTGAGACATTACAATAACTACTCTCCACAATCACCGAGAAGATTGGCAGCCTCCGTTGGCCTCTACAGTGTTTTGTGCTGTGATGGGTTTGATTTGGTTGGAGCTCGGCTTCATTGAAACAGGGTCGAGAGGAAATGTGTTTTGAAAAAAAAGAAAAAAAAGAAAAGGCATTTGTCAAGCGCAAATGGAAATAATAGTCTGCCAGATAGTGAAAGAAACAACAGAGAAGTTAGTTATCACATGTTTATCCAAAATCCAGAATTAAAGAGCCTCTAAAAAATTCCGCAAACTTTTGGAGTAATCCTTCTAACAGACAAACAAACAAACAACCCAATAAACCAACGGCGGTGAAAACATAACCTCCTTGGTAAAAAGCTACATAAAAGTAAAACAGGGTATTCAGTTTCATGATATGAAACAGAGAAAAACACCATTCCGATTTTAGAGAAGCGGTAAACAGTAAAAAAATTTCAGCCACGGTAGTTGCATTAATCTATGAATAGACGGATGCATGTCGGTGTGTTGGTCGGTCGGTCCGCCACTTTGATCCAGAATGAAACATCTAAACCAACTAAACAACTGGACTGCAATTCAATTTTATACAGACATTCATGGTTCCCAGAGGATGTGTCGTAATGACTTGAACTTGAGTTTTCCTCTAGTGCCACCAACATGTTGACTATTTTTTTTGGGAAACGTCTCGACAGCTGTTGGCTGGATTGTCATGCAATATGGTACAAACATTCATGCGTCCCTCAGGATGAATTGTACTAGAAACTAGAAAATAGAAAACATAGGTCAACATATCAGTTTGTCTAATTCTTTGGTTTATGACCAAATTCCCATCAACCTCAGTTGTACCTTGCCTTAAGCGCTAATTAGCAAATGTTGGTATGCTAACAATCTAAATTAAGATGGTGAACATGGTAAAGAGTATACCTGCTAAACTAAAACAATTTGCACACAGATTGAGTGATTGATTGATTGATTGACAGCTATTCACTGGTTCCAGTGCGAATTATCTGCTTTGCCGTGTTCCATTTTCGTCAAAGAGGCTAAATGAGTTTGCTCCTAAATACTGCCGTGTCCACTCAACACATCAAAAACCTATCCAGACAGAGAACGTCTAAGGGGCTAACGTTAACAACAAAATACATAAACAAATTGGACCCCAAATTTGAGGCTAACGCTAACGTTAGCTGTTGTGGCTAGCCCTGTTAAGTGACGAACATATAACGTTAGCTAGTGTGTATCAGCCGCAATACCATCTTCATCGTATCCCAGCTGCTCGGCGATCTCAAGCCTTTTATTGTCCTTTATTTTGTTGTTGAGGTCGTAGTGTTTGTCGTACATTATTGGGTGTTGAGAAATGGACGGCCTATGGTTAATCCAAAACACCATTAGTCCGAAACATTTTCTATTGGACCAAAAAAAAGCCCATTTGTCCGACAGTTCATTACCCCGAAAACAAATTGTTCCAATGCCCATTGCTCTGACAATACACACTCTCCATGCAAGAAACAGAGGCACATGGCTAATTATTATGCAGAATGACGGCTATTAGTTGGAAAAAAGGATTTCATTGGTCAAACATATACATCCGCAGGTAGAAATCCGCTGAAATCGAGGTCCGTCATAAGAACCCACAAAATCAGTTTTTATTTCCGTGCAATTTTTCAGATGAAAATTCGTGCTTGTTGTGAAACTGCTTTTACGGGGTGCTAGCATGGCTGTAGACGTGTTCTTGTAACTTGATAAATGACTTAAGCGATTAATCAATCGTCAAAATAGTCATTGATTTGTTTTCTGTTGATCTACTAATGAATTAATCAACTCGTTTCAGCACTTCTAACAATCCAATGGTGTCAGATAGATATTAGTCATCTCTGCCTTCACGTCATTTGTTTATCACAGCTATACAAATGTAACACAGTCTGCCAGTCATGTCAGTCTCTGATACATTATTCATTATTTCCCACCTAAAATTTCCTGGACTCACAAATGTAGTTTCGTTGTATTTTCTGTCAAACTGGCAGTCGAGTCAGTGTGTTAAACTGGCAGTGGTTGAATCACAGTCGACGCTGTTACCTCAATGTATGCTCGGGCAGCGATCTGTGGCAGACAGGATGGCTAGACGTGCTCATTTGTTACTATGGCTTCGTGTTGCCTTTTAAGTACGCCAGGAACTCAGCCGTTATACACCTGTAAATGTCAGGGCTAGATGTTTTTTTTCTGGTTGCATTTCCCTCCGCCATGGTGATGTATGGCATGTGTTTTCACATTGCATTCTACATTCATTTTCTTCCTATCTACACAGCGTTTGCTTTCGCTGTATTTCGGCGGAGACGAGGGGAATCGTACACGATGTTATTGTGAGAGCAAAGTGACTGCTCTGACCAGAATTCTTCCCTCCTTTTCCATCATACAAGTTTTTCAACCTTCATTTCACCAAGGAATGCAGGCTGAGCACAGACAGCTCCTTTTTTTCCTACATACTTACAGCTTTTACTGCATGACGCCTTCATATTCTGGCACTAAGGGCACCTTGACAGTACTTTTTGAGAGGTGAGATTGGCCTCCATTAACTTTTCCCACCCATATTTTCTTTTTTCCATTTTGTCCGTAAACCCAAAAGTGAAATTTTCTAGGCTCTCGCATGCTTCCTGTACTTAACCATCTAATTGTGGTTTAGAGGTTTTTGCTACGGAGGAGTTATCTAATGTAAGTTGTTAATAATTTGACCCCTTTAACCTTTTCTCATTAGTCATCATTGCTAAATGGCGGTTCGGTTGGTCAGTGGGCGGCTCCGAAGAGGGAGAGCCGCAGAGAACAAATGGCCTGTGTCATTAAGTTGGATGTTAGCGGCGCACGTGCCCTTTTAACAGCAGACTATTAACACAACAACCAAAAAGCAATTAGATTGACTTTCTAAAATGGCAGTCAATTAGCAAAGCTACTGCGCTGCGTGGTGGGAAGAGGTGAGAGAGAAGACTAAGACACAGAGAGGAAATGAGAGTGCCGGGACACTGGGTGATGATGCAAGCTGCTGAGCACCAACAAGAAAAGCTACCGTTTGCCTTCAGTTTACGAGTGTCGAGAGGAAAACGGCACGCTGGGTGGCTGCGGATGTTGACGCTGGTGATGCTGCTGTTGATGCCGTTGATGTCACGACAGTCAGGAAACCAGCTGTTCTAATGTCACAGGGAGACAAGAGTCAGATTGTAGTTGTCATCTGATGCACCGATCCAACTATTTCAGTCCCGATACTGATAGCGATATCTGGACTTTAGGTATCGCCTGATACCCAGTACCATTCCGATACCAAGAAGTGACTGGGATCATTCATTTTTGTGTAAGGCAACATCAGGCTTAACTTAAACATTACTTTCCTAACTTTGTAAAACAAAATGTAACAAATAAATACGTAGATACAAATTGTTCTTTATTGTTCAAATAATAAAAAGGAAAGTTAAAATAACTAAAAGGAATTAAAATTTAGGTGTAAACCTTTTTTAATGCTGCAAAAAATTGGTCAAAACTTAAACAAGAATTCAAATTTCAGTATACAATGTATGTAGTATATAAACATAGAATTGAATTTAATAGATCGGCCCCATTATCACCGATATCCGATCTAGCTATCCAGATCAATTTAAGCTACCTTGAAGGAAACGACTCCAGCTGATTTTTCACATTAAAAGTCGGCACCCTAACCCGGCCCACCTGTTATTAATAGGTTTTTAATTAGGGGTGTAATGATAATGGATTCAATGATCAACGATCCAATATCATTGATGCAAAGTGAAAACATTGATACATATCATCATCTTCAAGAAACGCCTTTATTTTGAAA
Organism: Sebastiscus albofasciatus; assembly: GCA_916701655.1. Lineage (NCBI taxonomy): Eukaryota > Metazoa > Chordata > Actinopteri > Perciformes > Sebastidae > Sebastiscus > Sebastiscus albofasciatus. Next base: position 13,965 of record CAKAOI010049490.1, read on the forward strand.
ATCCTATGGCACGTCTGTGTCACCATTTCTATCCAAGCGCAGCTCCTTAATTACAGAGTCCAGTAATAAAATGGGCAAATCATATTTTGTAGCTTTTTGCGAGTTTATATAAATGTAACTGATTGTTTTAAATGGGCGTATGATATCATTTCACATCGATCGCAGGCCCCTGAACTGAATCACATCGAAATCGTATCATGGCAGACTTTGTAATATGAACAAATATCATCGTAAAAAAACCAAAAACATTGTTGTTAGAATCAATATAGTATCGTGAGGAAACTTTACACCCCTACTTTTAATGTGAAAATCAACGTTCTATACGGTAGCTGACATTGATCATTAAAAAGGGAAATTTTGATAAACTGGAATGAATAGGTAGATGAAATAGGTATTTCTGTTAAAAATAGAAAATCAGAGAAGCAAAGTGGCGTATGAAGCGAGTATGGACTGGCTGCCGTTTTAGCGGCTGGCCTTTGTCATTATTTGAGATTCTGACTTTATTTGAATGCTTTTATATGAGCACTTACTGTACACCAACTAGACCTCTTGCTCTGACTTTTAATGACATTTCCAGCACTGACATTGATTGTCCCCTTTTTCTATCGATTAAAACCTAGTTTATTCTAGGACTACACTTCTGGCCAGTCACACATCGCAGGACTCAGGTTTAGTTCTGTCAGAAGCACACTGAAGAACAAAGGATCAATCCGCTCAAAGCATTTTCTGGCAGATGCTACAAAGATTTTTTTAATCTTAAAAGTAAACTGCTCTGACAGAGTGTCTTTGTTTGTGGCTTAAAACGGGCTCAACTTTTGTTGTTGTTGTGCAGACATCTGTATTTGTTTTATATCTCCTGTCAGAACAAAGATTGACCGATATGGATTAATCCTAAATTTGGAAATTTCAAGTGAACTCTCTATGAATACGACTCTAGTTTGTAGTTTTGTAGTTTCTGTCTGTCTGTGAGGCCCAGTCTATTTGGTATTCAAGGGAGAAGTACACACCCTTAAAGAAAATTATGAAAAAGGCACTCTCCGTGCAAATTAAAGGTATTTACTCTCTCAGCCGTTTTGTTTTTACCCTTTTATAGGAAGCGAGAACACTCTCCGACCTGGAGAGTGAATCAAAAATGGCAGAAGGAAAGAAGGTGTTATTGTATGCTTTTGTACATAATGACGTCTCATGGTGTGCTACTATCAGGAGGCAGACTTGACAGGAAAAAAGAAACTCATGGGAATAGACAAAATAAAGGCCAGGCATGAAAGGCTGATACCAGTTTTGAAGGTTGGCCGACTGTCTGCTTAAGTCCCTGTTCATATTAGTCACTTCCATGTCTCATGGGTGGTCCAATCAGAAGTGGACACTTCTAAACACAGGGGTAAATGTACCTCAAAGACGTTGAGGACGCATTGGGATTTAGTAACAAAAACAACACATTCCAAGGTAGTGAGGAATATGTGCACATACAAGGCAATGTGTCACACCAGTATGTCCAACTCGGTATCATGCCAAAGCGTTTAATAGACCCGCCTGTCCACCAGAGGATAGCATGTCAGTGTCACGTTTTACCTCGCCGGGGCGTTAATATTACATGCGTGTATGAAGGTGCAGTACCAGCAGGGGGCAACAAAACCACTCACTTAGTTTTAGGCAACAAAACCTACTTAGTTAGGTTTAAGAAAAACCTCATGGTTGGCCTTGAAATAAGTACATAAACTAAGTACAATACGTACGGAAATAATGTAACATAAGTACGGAAAACACGTCACAAACGTAACTTACAAAACAAATCACTAGTCTCGTACACACCGGTCTCCTGGTTGAAAGTCCTGTGTTTATTGGACCCATCCCCTCCCGCCCACCATTGCAGCCAGTACAGACTACATGGCGTACAAACGACACGCAAAAAGCAAGAACTGCGTTCTTATTGCTTGCTTTTTGCCTTGCGCATTATCGTGTTATTCATACTCCTTTTTCGTGCGACCGGGCCGGTATGTCACCAACCTCAATGAAGGTTCTCAGAGATCCATAGAGTAAGTGGTGAAAGCTCTACTGTGTAATGATGTACAGTTTTACCTTTGTTAAATTATCCAGCTCCAGATTCGGTTGGGAAATCATCAGATTTAAAAGAAACGGGCTCCTCCTTACTGACACATACTACCAAAAGCTTAGATCACTTCAGGATTACAGTAGTTGGATTTCATTTATTTATGTTGGAGCAGTGTAGTGCTGCAACTAACAACTATTTTCATTATTGATCAAGAGTGAGAACTTAGAAAATAAAAGACATGAGTATTTTAACATGCTCTTTAATCTAACAAGCATTGTCTCTATTCTAATGAAGTTCAATAATTGAAGGCATTTTTATTGCCTGACTAACAGTGCAGCTTGTGTTGCTCCGGTGCTCTTAGGTTCTGTTGGAGCCAATGAAAATATCAATTAAAGGAACGCCTCACCCACAAATTGACCATTTGTATATCAATTACTCACCCTGTGCAAACTGTTCTCATACACCGATCGCAGCTATACCTACAAAAAGTAATGCATTGTAATTTGTACATATCCCACGAAATCCTTTAGTATGTAATCGACGTAATCGTGAACCAGGAAGTGTAAACGTGCATAGGGAGAAAGTTAAGGTGGATGGGTGGGCCAAAAAACACCGGATTTTTGCCCAGGAGACCGGTGTTCGTACCCCGTGTGAAAACATACTTCTGGAGTTATTTTTACCCAAATTAAAATCTTTTCCTAAACCTAACCTAAGTAGTTTTGTTGCCTAAACATAAACAGGTCGATATTTTCCTGGACAAAACTAAGTAGTTTTGTCGCTCAAACCTGACCAAGTTGTTTCCTGTGAAGACGGAAATTTATTTTGAAAAGACTGCATGCATGTAACGTGCCGGAATTTACACGTGTTGCTGGACATTGTTGTTGACATTGCTGGAAAACGCACGCTTTTTGTAAGATATCATACGGACCGTTGATACGTTTCCCTGTGTTACCTTGAATTTGCGAAGAAAACTGTTTTTCACAGCAAAACTATATCAAAACATCTGTTTACAGACAGTACTGAGCATATGACTGGATAAATGAGACTTGGATTAATCTGGATGAGTTGTGTGAGAATTTGTAAATGGATATTCTGGTTTAGTTTTGCTTTAGTTATACGCGGCTCCCATTTACTTCAATTCATCAAGACTTTTTTCACATTTTGGATTCTTTGTTCACCATGGAGGAAAACGAGAAAAACAAAGTTTTCTTCAAGAATTCAAGGTAACACAGGGGGAGTGATTGATATACGAATGGTCATTTTGGGGGTAAAGTATTCCTCTAAAGACCCGACTTCAACCAAGGTGAACTACAAAGGGTCGAAAACCTGTTTTTTGTTGGGTTTTTGGGTTTTTCAAGGGTTTATTTCTACATCAAGACCTTGAGTCTGTACCTGTGCCAAGGCACCAAATAACCAGGCCAACAGTTTTGTACCAGTATTTAGTATCAGAGTATTTCCATCGTCATTCCCAAATGATCAGAATATCACGTTAGCAGGATAGAAAAGCCCCTGACACAGTATTCAGCCCATCATGGGGCAATGACCCTGTATTGAAACGTACAATAAAGAAATTGCCAGTTTCAATTCTCGTCACAAGCTCAGTGACAAGTGAAGTGAAGTGAAGGCCACTACTGAGCTATTTAAATAAAATCTGCAAAGAAACCTGAATTTAACTGGAGCTTTTACAGACTAAAGACCTGATACATCAATCCAACTCTAACAATTCTTTGGAGATTTGAAATTGCGTTTGTGGCACAGCGCTGCACTTCTCAGCACTATTATTCGATGTGTAAATCATCTCCGCGCAGTAAGGATCACAGACTTTAATATGCATGGAGTGTACCTTCTATATGAATAACAAATCATCTACTGTAGATGTAGAAGCTGACTTATACCGCAGCGCTTTTGTTTTTGTTGCTGAGCTGTCTAGACCAGGAGTATGTCAGCTACATGTGAAAAGGTTATGCAGGCATTTACTGTATGTGCGTACAATATTTCATGCATAACTAAATGTAAATGCCTGATGCAAGTGGTTTTGTACGTCCCTTAAATCGGGGCATATTGTGAGTGAATGCGCGAACGCGGTTAAGTAAACCGATTCACATTTCGCATGCGGTTCTGCGAATATGAGTGTGCGAGCGCTCTGTGAATGCTTGATAGCTCTTTTAATAACTTGCAGCAGATTGAGCTGTGATGCTCCCCAGCTGAGACTTTTTTGGGTCAGACTCTCTCTTTTTTTTTCTAATAATTGCTTTGATCACAGGAATAATTAGGTTTTCTTCTCTCTCCCCCCCTGCTCAAAACACACAGATACAAGCACCTGCTCTCACACATTTCTCTCCCGTCCTTCACTATACTGTACAGCGACGTGCCTTTTAAGATACACTGACAAAAAGGTGGAAAGACAGTCGTTTCGGATTAGACAACGAAACAAGTGAAGCACTGTCAGGTCAAAGAATTAGCGGAAACTCAATCTTCTCAATGCATGCAGTCAAGATAGTGTGAATTTTAAATAGATCCGTCACTTCACCGTGCCAGGACAGGAAGCGATAATCACTCTCTTGAAGCTGCTGTACTAACCGTTACCTATTTGTTGAATGGAGCTGAGCATGCTGTGCTCAAGGTGGAGACTTGTAAAACCCAAATTCAATTACATCACCCCCGACCGTGTTTCTTTCCTCCGGAGTCTTTTTTTTTTTTTTATCTTAGAAGTACAATCATATTGTGCAGTGAAGCAGATTCTTGGAAGCACTTAAAGTTATCTAGCAAGTTTCAGTTTAAAGAGAACCTATTATGCTTTTGTACTTTTTCCCTTTCCTTTAGTGTGTTATATAGTTTTTTTGTAAAAGATCTGCAAAGTTACAAAGCCCAAAGTCCACGCCAAAGGGAGTTACTCTTTCCCACAGAAACTCCTGAATTGCCTGAAACGCCTCCTGCCTTTTCTTCCGTAACGTGGTGATGTCACCAAGTAACACATTTGCATAATACCTGCCTAGCGGCTACTTTGGCACGTCCTCAAACAAAGCTAGTTAGAGCAGAGTTGGAGCGGAGTCCGAAGAGTTTGGTTCGGTTGACAACATATGACAACAGAGTGGCCCAGCTGACTAATCAGAGCAGACTGGGCTTTTTGGGAGGGGGCAGGAGCTCGAATAGAGCGTTTCAGAGAGAGGGGCTGCAGCACAGCCAGTTTTGAGATAAATAAAGCGTATTTTGAATTTTACAGCATGTAAACATGTTCAAGTAGAAACCCAAAACACAAGTATGCACTTGAAAATTGGCATAATAGGTCCTCTTTAATGGTAAGTATGTCTTTAATGGTAATGGTATTAGTAATGATGGAATCCTGATCATGCAACATTTGGGCAACAAAAACTCCTCTATGTAATTTCTTTCTGTTTGTCTGAGTTAACTGCAATAACTCCATATTATGTTGAGGTGAAGTAAATAAAAAATAAATAAATACATTTTTGTATTATAAATATGATTTTAAAAAAAAAAAAAAAGTGTGGACCGCCATTGCAAAATAGCTTATTTTTCTGAGTTCTGAGCTTCCCCTGCGGAAAACTTAAGCCATCAAGGTACTAAATATGCACTGAGTGAAGAAGGTTTTTCCACAGGTTTAATTTAGTGAAAATGAGATTTTGCACGGCAGAGTTTGAGAAGTGGGCCACGCGGTTTGGATTCTGGATGCGTTTCTCTCTGTATCTGTGAAACATGTGCTTGTGATGTGCCTGTGCTTGTATGGTATAGACAGTGACACATGCACACTTTAATCCAATTTGTGTTCTCACTCCGATTACGAGAATTTATGATTAAGCCCTTAACACTTCCTATAAATATTTATTAAATCATTCCACTACCTATATTGATCGTCCATCCCTCCCCCCTGCATGAGCGATGTCCCGTCTTATCATTTCCACCACACGGCGTTTGTACGCTGCTCGCATGCAGCAGCTGTGCTCTGTAACATCAGCGAGTGTTCGCGTAACGCTGCGAGGTGCGAAGGCTAAACAAAGGCTGAGCACTTCAGATTAGAGCCTCTGATTAAATGAAACTTTAATAATCCCTGTGGGGAAAACTGGGTCATTGCAGAAGGGAAGAATAGCAGACAAGGAGAGAGAGAATGGAGACTCGCAGATAACACAAGTAATTACAACCAAAGAACATACTGTACCGAGGGTAAAACACAGGTTAAGTTAAGAGAGGACATATTTTCCGGCGGCAGCAGGATAGAAACGTTTGGACAAAACATATGTTCAAAACATATGTTCAAATATTTAAGCCAACCATCCACAGATTTGTTTAGGTACGTGTCTAATAAAGCAGAAAAGCTATATAATAATCTTGTCAGATAACGGACCAAATGTTGAACAGGTTGTTTAGGGCACAGTGGCACGCTCACTTGGATTACGCGCTTGTCCAAACAATCACCCCGCTGATTTGATCAGTATTGCCGTAGACGCGCAGTCTGATTGCAGGCTGAATCTCTCATTATAACCCTCAGTGTAACATAATCAGATTTAATCGTCTGAGTCCTCATAAGAGCGTCACATGAACTTTATTGATCCTGGCTGGCAGTTAAATTGGGTCATTACAGTAAGCAGCGATTTAGAGGTGTGTGTTGGGGAACGTGAAGCAAACTCATTTTGTGATTCTCTGTGGATCCCTGAAGGAGAAATGAATCTTTCTGCGTGACCTTCAATGCATGGAGGAGCTGCTCGTGTGTTGAAATTCAACAGGAGGAGAGTTTTGAGCTTATTAATAATGTACTATTTTGCAGTAATATGTGCAAAATTAATATACTTAAAGTGGACATATATCATGCTCATTTTCAGGTTCATACTATGTATTTTGGGTTTCTACTAGAACATGTTTACATGCTTTAATGTTGAAAAAAAACACATTATTGTTCTCATACTGTCTGTCTGAATATACCTGTATTCACCCTCTGTCTGAAACGCTCCGTTTTAGCGCCTGTCTCTTTAAGACCCCCTCCTGAAAAAGCCCAGTCTGCTCTGATTGGCTTGCGAGAAAAATACGGTGCACCTTTGCAAATGTAGTTCTCAAGCCGTGAGCGGTATATTGAGCCTGCATATGACATAGGAAGGTATACAGCCTATACAAACAACGGACTGGTTTGTCTTATTTCACGTTTTGTGGGTTGGTAGGCACTCCAGATACCCAAATGCAGGGTCTGAAATTAGCACCTGCCAATTGCGGGTAAATTGTTGGCAGTGGCGGGTGAAATCATTAGGACACCCGCCATTTTGGTAGGCAGGGAAAATGCCAGTGATGTTGCCGGTCTGCAGTGGTCAGGACCTACCTACCAAAAGTGGTCCAAGGAAGGAAAACCGACAGGCGACAGGGTCTGACCCGAGGCTCATTGATCCACGTGGGGAGCGAAGGCTGGCCCTTGTTGTTCGATCCAATAGAAGAGCTACTGGAGCTCAAATTGCTGAAAAAGTTCATGCTGGTTCTGATAGAAAAGTGTCAGAACACACAGTGCATCGCATTTTGTTGTGTATGGGGCTGCGTAGCCGCATGCTGGTCAGGGTTGCCCGTGCTGACCCGTGTCCACCTCCAAAAGCGCCTACAATGGGCACGTGAGCATCAGAACTGCACCACAGAGCAATGGAAGAAGGTGGCCCGGTCTGATGAATCACGTTTTCTTTTACATCATGTGGATGGCAACGAGTTGGAGGTGTTGACTCGACCTCCAAATTCTCCAGATCTCAATCCAATCGAGCATCCGTGGGATGTGCTGGACAAACAGGTCCGATCCATGGAGGCTCCACCTCGCAACTTACAGGACTTAAAGGATCTGCTACTGACGGCTTGGTGCCAGATACCACAGCATACCTTCAGAGGTCTAGTGGAGTCCATGCCTCGACAGGTCAGGGCTGTTTTGGCGGCAAAAGGGGCACCTACTCAATATTAGGCAGGTGGTCATAATGTTATGGCTGATATAATTACTATTTTCTTCAATAAATTGTTGCATTAATGCATTAGTTTATCTCCCATTTGCAGGTAATGAATAGTAGGTTTTATGTGCTTTTACTTTGGGGCACACATACAACGTCAGGAGCGCGTGGCGGCTGCGTGGCGTGGTGGCTGCGTAATACACTTGTCTGGTGTTCACACTAGCTGCGTGTCGGCTGCGTGTCTGCTGCTGCTGAGTTTGCCTCTTAATGGCCATTTAACTTCATGATAAATGTAAATAATAGTAATAATCCACAATTAAAACTCCATACTATATTCATTCATGGAGCTCTCCAAGTCACTCTATGTTCTAGAACACTGTCCGGCACATATTTCAGAATAAAAGCCTTTTGTTAACAAATGAAGGAATTCAGTCCGTAGAAAAAACGCTTGAGGGCTTTTATTTTGAAATGAAAGCAGGAAGTGTTGATTTAAAAATAAGTCTTTACTTTTTTTCATCTCCGTAACATATTCTACAGATAGACATTGAAAATGTAGTAAAGTCTTGCTGGTATGATGTTAATATATCGTCAATAGATCACCTTAACTGTCTGTGACATATTCTACAGATGTCTAGACATGGAAACTGTATTAATGTAGCTGATATGATGTTAATATACTGTCACTAGATCACTTTCACTGTCTGTTGCTGCTGTGAGACGCAGCTGAGACGTGCGCGGCTCGTGTCAAAAATAGACGAGACCTCTATTCTATAGCGCGTCTCATGCGGGCAGTGTGGCTGCTCTAACCTGTTAACATAGACGCAGAAATAAAAAACAACACGCCCGCAGCCGCCACGTGCTCCTGACGTTGTATGTGTGTTCACGCTGTAAGGCTGGAAATGAGATGGGAACGGTGAGAGTGCACCAAATCAGTAAAGCTGTGGGCCGTAAAACCAAAACAATGAGCTAAAAGCTGCTAAAAGGCTACCCACATGTGTTAGATAGAGCTGTAGGGCAGTGGGAGTGGAAATATGCTAATATTCAAATAAGGAAGAGTATCAAGTTTCAAGCCACAGTGAGACTTTCAACATGTGTTGCACTGAATGCGCCCACGTTATCATCAACAAAATCTGATTATGGGTGTAAAGAGCTCACTAACACACTGTTGATGTTTTCTTTCCATTACAAATGCTCCGCATGAGTCACGGCCATCTTTTGACGCTGTTGTGTCACCAGGCCCGCGACATCTCCTCTTGTTACTATGGATGGCTGGTAAATAGGAAATGTTTGTCCATTAGTATTCCTCGCCATCTGCCAATGTCTGATTTTACACTTTTTACACATTTTATATTTCGGGTTATTCAGCTGATGGCTTTGAAACTAATGGAAGCGGCTCCATGTACAGTCAAAATGTATAATCTTGTGAAAATTGTGATATTTTGCACTGTTACATTTCCAGGAAGAAAAATAGCTTTCAGATTTCTTTACAAAGGGTTGGCACATGATTTGACCTGGTGTGTGGTGTGAAAAAGGACATTCGGGGGGGCAGAAGAAAAGTACTTTCAGCCGCATTTCACCTTTTGTGTGATACAGGGCTGGAAGCTGGTCCTGATAGATGGTGGATGGCAGTGGTTTGCTGTGATTGGGGCTATTCTGGACACTTCCAGGAACAGAGCTCAAAGAGCACTCTTGAAATGGAAGTAGAGCACAGACACACAGCCAGATGGTTTCAAAATAATAGCTTTGAGTGTGTGTGTGTGTGTGTGTGTGTCTGTGTGTGTGTGTGTGTGTTTGGTATATTTTTATACATACAGAGCTCTTGTTACTATGTGTGTAGATTAAATATTTAGTTAAAACATAAACATGGCGCAGGGTGTCGTAATTTATCTTAATAATCCAAATCCTTTACATTTAATTTGTTGGATAGTTTACTCAGAGGTGGATTTTCAGATTCAGATGCATCAGAACATTTTGTCTTTTTTTCCCACATATCTTGTTTTTCTTTGTTAAAGTGAGATCCCTTACTAATGATTTGATTTATTGATTGCTGTTGGGATGTGGTGAGAATTTCAACTTATATAACAAAAATTTTTTCTAAAATCTTTACCAACCCTACCTTTTTAAAATTTGCTTGACAATTGAGTGGAAACACGATTACTGTTCTCTCACTTTCCACATCTTTCCCCGTCATAATTATACCCCCGCGGCAACGTAGTCGGTATATAGCGCTCCGAGTGTCCTTCCGTCCTGTCCACACAGGACAGTGTTGTAGAACATGCAGTGACTTGCAGTGCTCCATGAATGAATACAGTGCCGGGTTTCGGTTGTGGATTATAACTATTATTTACACACTTTCGTTTCCGGAACAGAACTCGGAAACTATTTAACTTAAGAACTTCCAATTTGGTATGATGGTTGACAGTGTGGTCTAGTTGTGCCTTTTGGGGCAAAAGGGCAAAACCTTTGGCCCTACTTTAGTAGAGCCGTGCTCACTTTTGCACTTGTTGGAGCGGCATCTTTCGTGCCACCTAAGACGGCTTCGGAGAGCTGTAGACAGGTGTGGATGAGCTGCCGTGTGTTTTTGAGCAACACGTGTGTGTTATCAGGTTCTCTGTTCGTGATCGGCAGGCCTCCGAGTGAGCCAGAAGCTCCCTGATTGGAGCCATCGGAACGAGGACAAAAAGTGATTCCACACCTTCACGCCTCACGTGTGTGTGAATGAAAACCTGTTTGTCCCATCATGTAACAGCAGCGAGCCCAGCCTGATCTCCGCCTCTCTCTCTTTTCTCTCTCTCAACACACATACATGGACCGATGCACAAAGGCCTCTGTTATCTGAGGGAGGGGAGAAATGAGCTATGAACGATTAGAAAATGAAAGAAGATTGTTTTTGATTAGCGCTCGTTAATTAACTCAGTCAGCCGCCTGCCTGCTCCCTAGCCAGCCCATCAACAATATATGGCCCGACTGCGTGATTAACTCAACTGTGTGTGTGTGTGTGTGTGTGTGTGTGTGTGTGTGTGTGTGTGTGTGTGCCGGTGTGTGCTGTTAGCGTAGCAAGACCATTTTTTTCTCCTTCTCGTGATTTTTCGATCTTGTAGTTTTATAATGAAAAACAGATGAACCTTAAACCTCAATTTGCTTCAATGTCTGCCTGTGCAGGTGAGCGTGCAATGTGTGAATAATCTTTTTATGCATCTTTTCATTGATATGCACGGCGTGGCAAAGCGGGGGCCGGCCTTCACAACATGCGTGATTAGCGGCATAGGACTGCCGCAACATCGCAGAATTGAATGGCAATGAAAGATTGATAAGAAGAGGAGGGAAAAAAGAAGTTAAAGGAGAGATGAGAGAAAGAAAATGAGGAGGAGGAGGGAGGAAAATTTCAAAGGTAAAGGATGAATGAAGGTTGCATAAATGAGTATAGTAGAGTTTGAAAGAAAGACGCAACAAAGAAAGAAACAGAATCAATACTTCATAGAGGAGAAGACTCAACAAAAACAAGGACATGTTTTTTTTGAGAGATGAGAGAAAGTTAGGGGCATAAAAACAAAAAAGAACAAAGGATGGTGGATGGTGAAGCAGGAGCTGGGAGGGAGCGATTTCATAAGAAGATAAGATATGGAAGACGAGATTCAGAAGAGCCCCAATTTCACAGCGGTGTGAGTGCCGCGGGTTTGTGCCGTCACAAGGAGCGCTCCACTTGATTGCGCATTAGTCCTATTGTGGAGGGAGCCCTGCACATGTTTTATTTAGCAGGCTCGCCGAGCCTCCTCGGCCGGACGTTTGTTTGTTCTCGCCGTGTGCTCTCGGGGTCGCGGATGCAGAGCCACGTCTCCTCGCTGCTAATGGACGGTGCGGTGTTAGTCAAGTGTGTCAGCTCCTCTGCCCTGCTTCCTGGCACCGGCGTCGTTATCGCCCGTCAAAGCTTCCACTTTGGAGAGGCTTTTTCTCGATTTCACAGGTTCCGAGTCACTTCTAATGTGAGGATTTCTCTGTTTCCTTCTGTTTTTGAGCAGGACAAGATGAACGTAGTGTGGTCCGTATGTGAACCCACTGCTATATATAATGCTTCTGATGTGAAACTGACTTGTCTCTCTCCTAGCCCGAGGTCACAAGAGAGAGGAAATGTCTCAGCTCGTCAACTTTTCACCCTTTTGCCATCACAGTTCCGTTGCGAATCTTTCTCTTAACCTCTTGACCGGCAGGCAGAAGGCAGTTTGCAGCAGCTTGCCCTCAACATGTCAAGCCGGATGTACGAGAGAGACTTTGTTTTCAAACTGCAGTTTTGTTCTGTGAGCTGTGATAACCATCTGCTCTGCGGTTCAGAATTAGAAAACACGTTAATCTGCAAGTGAAAACAACAAAAATGTGAAGGATGTATGGCAAACTCCAATTCCAAAAACCCCAATTATCAGGCACCTCTCTCTCACGGCCTGGAGCGTGGCGGCTGCGGAACCTGTTGTTTTTTATTTCGATATCCATTTTGACCGGTTAGAGCAGCCACAATGAGCAGCACGGCTCGGCTGCGTGTCAGCTGCGTCTCTTCTAGAGATTCGAGGTCACGCCTATTTTTACCGCGAGCTTTTCACAGCAGCAACAGACAGTGAAAGTGATCTTTTGACAGTATGTTGACATCATATCAGCAACATTACCACAGTTTCAATGTCTGTATCTGTAGAATATGTCACAGACATGAAAAAAAAAGATTTAGTAGTAGTAGTAAAGATTTTTTTGAGCGGCTGGGGCTCAGAGGTTAGAGCAGGTCGTCCATCAATTGGAAGGTTGGTAGTTCGATCCCCGGCTGCTCTGGTCACATGTCGATGTGCCCCAAATTGCTCCCGAAGGCATAGCCATCGGTGTATGAATGAGTATTAAGATTAGATCCTGATGGGCAAAGTTGACACCTTGCATGGCAGCCTCCTGCCATCAGTGTATGAATGTGTGTGTGTAAATGGGTGAATGCTGACATGTAGTGTAAAACGCTTTGAGTGGTCCCAACTGGAAAAGTGCTATATGAATGCAAGTCCATTTACCATGTAACTAGACACTCCCTGCTTCTGTTTCAAAATAAAAGCCCTCAAGCGTTTTTTCTTTGAGGCTTTTATTCTGAAATATTTAATGGACAGTGTTGTAGAACATGCAGTGACTTGCAGTGCTCCATTAATGAATACAGTGCCGGGTTTCAGTTGTGGATTATAACTATTATTTACAAATAAGCACACGCTTCTAAACCTTTTTTCTGTCTAAAATAAATATAAATTATATTTATAATGAAGTGAAATGGCCATTATGAAAGGCAAACTCTATGTAGACAGAAAGGGCTGACACCAGCAGCAGCAGCAGCAGCAGCAGCTGCAGCAGCAGCAGCAGAAGAAACGCTGCCAGTGTGCAGTTCAGCGAGGCAGCCGCCTCGCGCTGCTGACGTCTGTCTCAGCTGTCAAACTGTAAAGATTTAACTGTAAAGATAAAGAAAAAACTTGGTAAGGCCTATTGTTGATGACGCATATCGGTATTTTCAGTATTGATGACCACTTTTTGTTGCTTTCCTGCCTCTTTAAACTCACTCTACCTGCGTTCTCTGTCCGTATTGTGTGAGAGATCTTTTGTGGTCTGAGGGGAATCCACTCTGTGTACTCTAGATCATTATCTATGTATGATGGCCATCTTGCTGCTGCTCTCTCAACTCTGTGCTCCTGGGAGTCTGAGGCGAAACCCGAGAAAACAAAAGGATTAAGGTCTCAAGAAGGGTGGGATGATTGGACATTGGAATTCAGTAAAGACCTGAATGAATTGGCAATGGAGAGTCCATTGCAAGACTGTTTAATTATTAAAAGGTTAGCACATATTAATGTTTATTTAAAACATATTGGGACTTCACAGGCTACAGGACCATGACCCCAGCTTGCTAGCGGGAGCCACCTAGCTGCTATGTTAGCAGCACGGTAGCTGTTTGGCTAGAAAGACACAACAACTAACCATGATATCTCTATAACTACGTTTATGATCTAACTGACACATGTTGTATTACACAGACTCGTAACAGTTATGGAAAGTTAAAGTTACATCTCCTCCCGAGCCTCTGGCTGCGACTACTTCACTCAGAGCAGCTGTTAATCACAGCTGCCAATCATGACGTCTCACCCCCTTTTTATAGCATCAAATAACTAATTGAAATCAAACTTATCAGAAAAATGAACACTTGAACAAACATCAGTGTGATAAGAACTACCTAAAATGATAAAAAACATCTTTGGGAAAAATGTATTTGACGTGTACTTTTTGGTTTGGCCCATGTCCCATCCACTTACATGGAGGGGGCAGGGTTTATGACGTATACTGCAGCCAGCCACCAGGGGGCGATCCAGATGTTTTGGCTTCACGTTTGGGAAGCTGTCATGTCGTCCATCTTTATTAACAGTCTATGGGTCCAAGTGTGATGTGGACACTGGAAGCCTCCAGCACATAAACATTGAGAATGAACGTTTCACTGAAGACATTTTGTGTCCAGCAATTTTGGAAATAAATAATATTTTCATATTCATAGATTCTGGATTTTTAGATGAGGGACAAGGAGTAGATGTAATGTTAAGAATTGTTTTGGTAATTATAGTTTTTTGGTGTAAAAATGATATCAGACACAAATAGTTTTTCCGATGTTGTCATATGTCTTTAAATATTTTTGTATGGCAGTTATGTTGGATTAGAGTGGAGTGGAGGAGGACATCTGTCTCAGGCCAGATGTGACGCGCATAGTGTCTGTCACATGCTCCGTGTGATATACAGAATCGGGTGGGAAAACTTTGTTGGAAATAAGAAATGAAACACCCTTGTGTCTTGTAAGAATGTGAACATGACATGAGGGTCTAAGGATAGAAGGTGTTGCATGTGTGTGCAGATTGTAAAGCAAAAGTGAAACTTTGCTCCTCTGGTTTCCGAATGTAACTATCTGAACATTCGGTCCAGTTTCTGGGAAGTTGCTCTCCGTGTGGAGGTGCAGCCACTGAAACCGTGTGTGTCCGTCTCTCAGTGGACTTCCCCACTAAACTGGCTCATTATCTCACACACTGTGATCATTATAGAGGCGTCTCTGGAGAGGCACACACTCAGGTGAAAACCCCAGGAGGACGATGCACACTTCTGGGAATGCAGCACAACACACACACACGCATTGATAAACAGTTTTATAATATGATCTGATGCTCTCGTTGCAGCAGTTGCACTTGCAATGCAGCATATTTCTCATATGTAGCTCAACGTTTCTGACGTTTTCCACACACACACACACACACACACACACACACACACACACAGCTGCTAGGGGGTGTTGCTCAGTTAGTTTTGTTATTACAGACCAGCTGTCTGCCAAATTTCCTTGAGTCAGGAACATCTGTGTGTGCCCCCTCCTCTCTCTAATTCACCCCTCGTTCGCCCACGCACCCCGTAGGTCTGTATGTTTCATTATTAAGAGCCTATCAATGTGACAGGTAACAGAAATCCAACTTAACGGGGAAAAAAACCTCAGAGCTGAGGCAAATTGGTACCGCAAGAGCAACCGTCAGCAGTCCTCAGTGTGTGTGTGTGTGTGTGTGTGTGTGTGTGTGTGTGTGTGTGTGTGTGTGTGTGTGTGTGTGTGTGTGTGTGTTTTCAAGTGTCTGTGTGTTTTCAAGTGTCTGTTTGCCACCTTTATTTATGCTGTTGTTCCCATTTTTGTGTGTGCGTGTTGTCTTGAATTCCTCTCTCACTGGGGAAGTACGTCTTTTTTGTATTTTTTTTCAGTATGTATATATTTTCTGTGTGTGTGTGTGTGTGTGTGTGCGTGTGCGTGTACAGTAGTTGTCTAGGCTATTAGGCTGCTGACTGAGGTTCACAGTACGGTGCTATTGGTGGGCCAAAGATAAGCTGTGGGATTGCTGTGCTGCTGGGCCTTTTGCAGGAGCCATGATAAAGCATTTCTGTCAGCCTCTGTATATATATACTGTGTGTGTGTGTGTGTGTGTGTGTGTGTGTGTGTGTGTGTGTGTGTGTGTGTGTATACACGTACCACCTCCTATAGGTGTGTGTAAGCTGGTTTCTGTGTGTGTGTAACTTTCTTGCTGTGCCGGTAATTGTAGTTTGTAGCATGACAGAACTTTGTCAGTTTAGTTTGAGGTCTGTATCTCCGTACGTGTCTGTCTCACGTGTATTCTATATATGTGTATCAGTGTTTTTCTTCTATTGAGGGGTCTAAATTAATACTGAAACAACAAATAGATAAGCTGATTTTTAAAATAACTAATTCGCAATTTGAAAATATATTTTTTTTAATTTAACATAGTTTTTTTATTGCCAAGTAGGTTTCACGTACAAGGAATTAGCTGTTTACTGTATTGGTGCATATAGTAACATAAACATAATAAAAGAAAATTGGATTAAAAATAAAAGCACAAAAATCAAGAAACAGAAAAAAGGAAATTACAAAAGAAAATACGAAAAAATATAAAAAATATGTACAATATATGTGAATGAAAATGAAAGCTGTATAGCAGAGAATTACAATGAAAATAGTAAAAAAATGTAGAAAAAAATACATATTTGAATTATTAAAATGAAAGTTGTTTAGAAGAAAATTACAATGAAAATTGGAAAAAAATACAAAAAACATGTAAATATATCTGAAGCTGTATAGAAGAAAATGACAATAAAAACAATACTTAAGAATATGTGCAATATATCAGAATTAAAATGAAAACTGTACTGAAGAAAATTACAATGAAAACAGGAAAAAAATTACTATAAAAGTAATAAATATATCTGAATTATAATGAAACGTGAAGTTTTTAGAAGTGGTAATTTTATGCAGAAAATTGTGCAAAACTGAACCCCTTTGGGTATATTAAGTTTCTGTGCAATTCATATTGCATTTGTGAGCCGAGAATATGGTTCTCTTAGTTCGTCGTTGCCTGTTTCTAACTGTATAATTTCTCTGTCCAACTATTCTCACCCTGGAGCACTTCGGTAACCTCATAACTGCAACACCCCTGTTTGATTCCAGCTGTGGGATCTTTGTTACATGTCGTGGGGGGGGGGGGGGGGGGGGGGGGGGGGGGGGGGGGGGGGGGGGGGGGGGGGGGGGGGGGGGGGGGGGGGGGGGGGGGGGGGGGGGGGGGGGG
>CAKAOI010049490.1:31110-56884 GCA_916701655.1 Sebastiscus albofasciatus
CCCCCCCCCCCCCCCCCCCCCCCCCCCCCCCCCCCCCCCCCCCCCCCCCCCCCCCCCCCCCCCCCCCCCCCCCCCCCCCCCCCCCCCCCCCCCCCCCCCCCCCCCCCCCCCCCCCCCCCCCCCCCCCCCCCCCCCCCCCCCCCCCCCCCCCCATTTCCAGTCTGCTTCTACACTTGTGTCTCTCCAATAAAGGTGAAAAATGCCAAAAAGAAAAGAAAAAAATTCTCACCCTCTTACAGTAATAATGAGTTCCCATTGAGCTGGAGGAAAAGTGGCTTGGAAAAGTTAAAACACGTGATTTTTACGTTATTTGATCCAGTCCTTCTCCTCTTTCCCTTTACAAGTATTGCCACGTTGAGTAAAGCATTAAACCACCCTGGTACTATGCTGCTACTCTGTGCCTTTCAGCAGAACACAAAATAGATGCAAACATTGTGTTTGATATAATACGCAATGAATGAACAAAAAGTCTCACCAGGAAGGCCAATCTATTTGTCTGAGACTGCACATATAGAGTGTTTGAGTGTGTGTGTACTGTATCTGCAGTCCACTGGGCTGACTTTATCCAACAGCGCTCTTATTTCTGTACCCGTACCTGCTATTGATTCTCAGCAGCGTTTCCCCCTACGGTCCCGTCTATTTGGAACTACAATGAGCCGGCCTCCTTTATCAATACCTGCCTCACTCTGTCTAGACATTCAGACACTCGGTGGGGGGGTTCACATTTTTATAATCACAGTCCAACTGTATATTTTTTTAAAACTCCTCCCTGAAGTGCCATCGCCACACGTTTATTTGAGCCCTGTGGAACCTTTAGACCTGCTGAGTTTTCTACCTCTGTGCTTTATTTTCCCTCTCTGTCTCCATCTCTCCTAGCCTCAGTGTGTTTGTCCAGGTGTTAGCTGTGTGCTGTTCAGTGGCAGTGAAATAACAAGCGCTAATTTGCTTTTGCCGAGGTGAAAAAAGCCAATCCGTCTCCCAACCGCCAAAAAAGAAACAGAGCTCCGACTTCTGCTAAGTTCTGCCATTCTCCTCTGAGGGAACCCGATTAGTTGATGTTTATGGCCTCAGAGAAGCGTCGCTTTAGGCTCCGCCGTGATAACTTCAGCTGGTTAGCGAGCTACAGTGGCGTGCAAAAGAAACAATAAGCTCTGTCTGAACAGGACGTATAAGAGGAAAACAGGCGATGGTGAGAGACGGGGAGTTTATCACTTTGACAGAACAGTAAGAAGTTTTCTCAGAAGGGAAAAATGTGCGTGTGCTGCTGCAGCATTTTATAATGTACATACAAGAACGTGTGCAAGCGAGGATTTGTGTGCTTATGGGTGTCTTTCTGTGGGTGTGTGTTTGTATGCCTCTAACTGCGTGATTGTATGTTTTTTTTTGTAATGTGTGACTCATATCTACTTCAGTGCATGACATTAATTCAATAAAATGGAAATTCCTGGCTGGTAATGTGTATATTATATAGATCTGCTGCTCCCTGCTACTAAAACAAAAGCCCCAAACAGACACAGGTGTCACAACTCGCTACAGAAGACGACACAATGCGGCGTAATTGGCAGAAACTCACTGTTTTCTAATTGCTTGTGAGAAGAGTTGTTTCCTCACAGCGGGTGTTATCGACATGTCACAGTATGTGTACGTCTGTGTAAACATAGCTGCTCTCTCTCTTTCTTTTTTGTGCTGCAGCCCTGTCAATGTTGCCGTCGAGTGAAGACCAGACCCCGGTCCCGCAGAATAAGTTCATGGGCGACATCGAGGAGCTGGCCGCCAGCTATGAACGCAAACTCATAGAGGTGAGTGCTGCCACACACGTCAAGGAAGTGCCACAGTTCTGTGTTCTAGAACAGGGGTTCTCAACCTTCTGTAACTTGAAGGCCCACATCTGATTGGTAAAATAACATCGAGGACCACTTTCCCAAATAAATGACAAACGTGGCTATAAATATGTGTTATTATACCACTGTCAGGTGTAATGACCCACATAAATATTCAGCTTACCCTCACCTCATCACTGCCTGCCATTATGAATCCAAACTATTCAGGGTCATTAGTCCTCACCACATGCTTTGGAGCTTTTACTGGTGCAGGGTCGTCTCCAACATCACTTTGCGTTTCAAAAAAATGCTCCATTTTGTGTCACTGCATCCGAGACATATACGTCTGTAAAGGGGAGACTCGTGTGTACCCATAGAACCCATTTTCCTTCACAGATGTTGAGGTCAGAGGTCAAGGGATCTCTTTGAAAATGACCATGACAGTTTTTCCTTGCCAAAATTTAGCGTAACTTTGAAGTGTTATTCAGCCTCTTCAGCTTCCCAAAAAGCTAGCATGGCATGGTTGGGACCAATGGATTCCTTAGGTTTTTTAGTTTCATATCATTCCAGTATCCTTCCTCTAGCTTTAAAATCTGCCCGCTACAACCTCTGAAAAACAGAAGAACGGCCGTTGGATTTTGAAGAGGTTAATCTAACCATTTGTCAGTACCTCTGCGCCCACTAGGTGTAACTCTGAGGCCCACCAGTGGGCCCCGGCCCAGTGGTTGAGAATACCTGTCCTAGAAGATGCTCATTTTCCTCCAATAGATAACAAATAATCTTAAATCGAAGGGTTGTGACTACATAACATTTTTAAGTACTATTTGCAGCATTTAAAGGAACAGTTCAGCATTTTGGGAAGTACTCTTATTCACTCCCTTGCTAAGAGTTAGATGAGAAGATTGATGCTGACTCACTGTAGAAAAAAAACACAAATTGTGGCTTCTAAATTTTGGGTTGTGTACGGCTTAAACAAACAAGATATAACATGTTAATAGAAAGTTCTAGTTGGCAAAGTTATTTTTTACTTCGGACAGAGTCAGGCTAGCTGTTTCCAGTATTTATGCTAAGCTATGCTAACTGTCTGCTGGCTCTAGCTTCATTAAACATACAGGCATGAGTGGTATCAATCCTTTTCCAGTATTTATGCTAAGCTATGCTAACTGTCTGCTGGCTCTAGCTTCATTAAACATACAGACATGAGTGGTATCAATCCTTTTCCAGTATTTATGCTAAGCTATGCTAACTGTCTGCTGGCTCTAGCTTCATTTAGCATGCAGACGAGTGATATCAATCCTGTTCCCAGTATTTATGCTAAGCTAAGCTAACTGTCTGCTGGCTCTAGCTTCATTTAGCATGCAGACATAAGTGGTATCAATCCTTTTTCCAGTATTTATGCTAAGCTACGCTAACTGTCTGCTGGCTCTAGCTTCATTTAGCATGCAGACATGAGTGATATTAATGCTGTTTCCCAAAATGTCAAACATATCTTTATGAAATTCAGTGGGACACCTTCAGACAGTTACTGTTCATCGACAAACACATGGTTAAAACTTTTTCAAAATGCAGACCACATAAACGTCGTTGCTTCCTGTTCTAAAAAGGAAGTTGTTTCTCCAGTCTAAGGTTCATCCTGTTTGTTTTACTGAAGAGGATAAACATTTTTTTCCATCTGCATTTCACTCTTTGTATCATCTGCCAGCACCAGAACCTCAGATAGCATTAGCTCTATTTGCTATAGATGAACAGTGCAAGTCCCAGCTGCTAGCACACAATGCAACAAATAACAGTGCGGAGGCCAATAATCTTATTTGTTGACAGTAATCTAATTTATTTGTGGTAATGATTTATTCATGTCACAGAGCCACTTGGAGCTTTTGCATTGAGAAATAACCTGAATTAGTACATTAGCAAGCTGAAACAAATAATGATAAAACAGGTTTTTAAGTTTTTTGGCATTGTGAGAGCCGTGCAGGAGAAAATCTTCACCGAGCTACTCAATCTAAATAAAACAGAGAATTTTACTTTTCTGCAGCTGCATTGATTTAAGACTCTCAACAGCGCCAAGAGCTATTCCCTGAGCAGGTTCTTCTCAAAGATATTGATTGCAGTGCGTGGTGAAGATCTCTAATAACTGGACATCAGGCATAACTTTACCAACAGAGTGACGGATGTTTGATGTCAGATTGACCAATGAGGAAACCCTCAAGTGACACTGACAGAGAAGAATAAAAGCAAAGTCGTAGTGAGGTGTGAGGGGGCGTCTACATGAATAATTAATCCACGGTTTTATATTTCTTTAATAAGAAATAATTCCGCCTGTGTTCGGCCAAACTATGTTTTCACTTATTTATGCACATGCATGTGTGGTGCATTTTTAATGCGTGTTTACTTATTTATTTGTCCATTTGCTTAGCTGTCAGTCTGGATCACAGCGGGGCTGGAGGCCCGGTGAGGGACACAATCGCACCGTAGCCTCTCTTCTGGACCCTGGCCAGCCAGGCTTTGTTTAAAACAGCATGTCATGTAGGACAAAAGGGTATTCCTCATCCCTTATGTATTACAAGTTGTGTAGCGGAAATACTGTAAAATAGCTAGGCCCGTGCTGACTCTTCGGCTAATGATGTCAGCAAGTGTCTTAAAGGGATAGTTCTGGTGTTTTGAAGTGGGGTTGTATGAGGTACTTTTACATAGTCAGTGTGTTACCTACAGTAGATGATGGTCGGCACGCTCCCAGTTTGGAGAAACAGACCGGAGTTACCACACAGAAGCAAAGCAGCGTACTGCTCTGGACGGGGCCGACGGCAAAACATATTTTAGTCACCTAAAAGAAAAAGAAAATCAATATCAGTTTGAGTGTACGCTATATTTAGAATATTTCACCGCTTTACCTTGATGTCAGCCCTTTCCGATGCTGTTGTATCCATCTATGCTCTCGCCAAACCAGACTCCATTGAAAAAACCTGTAATTTTACCTGGCAGAACAAGGGGGTTGCTGGTCTACCGCTGCCTCGATTTGTTAGTTTGTTTGTGCTATTGTGTGACTTTTGTGAATCCGAACTGACCAAAGTCACACAATAACACAAACAAACTAACCGATCGAGGAAACGGTCGACTAGCAACCGCCGAGTTCTGCAAAGTAAAATGACGATGTTTGGCGAGAGCATAGATAACGGCTTCGGTTTCCCGTCAGAAACATAGACTGTATAGCTGTCTGATGGCAAGGTAAACAGGTGAAAATATTGTAAATATAGCGTACACTTAAACTGATTTGATTTTTTTAGGTGGGCTTTTCTTTTAGGTGGCTAAAATTTGTTTTGTTGCCGGCCCCGTCCACAGCAGTACATTGGCTTTTGTTCTGTGTGTTCCTTTCTGCTTCTCCAAGCTGGAGGCGTGCCGAGCATCATTTACTGTAGATAACACACTGACTATGGATAAATAAGATCTCATACAACTCCACTTCAAAACACCCAAACTATCTCTTTAACCACAGAGGGAACAGGAAAGATATGCACCGAACAGGAGATACAGGATGTCATCATCATTGACCACCACCAGTGTTTTCAACAATCTGGTTTAAGAGGAGTTGCCTTAATATTCAGAGTGTGTGTTAGTGTTTGTACAGTATGTGTGCGTCCATTCGGCATCAGCGGCACTACCATCGGTCCTGATGTGAGGATTCAGAAAATTGTACGATATCCATGAGCAGCTGTCAGCACTCCTGATTCAGCTGTCTCGCTTCAGCAACTGAGACAAAAATCTGACTCACCAGGTTATTGATTTTTTTGAAAATGTCACATCGAGCCTTGTTGGATAACTGCAAGCCTGCCAGACACAAATAAATATTGGACAGGGCTCAGCCTTCATTAATCTGGGAAACACGCCCGTGTTTGTGACCTAGTTCCGTTTTAATTGAATGATGCTAATGCATTGTATTGACTTTGACTTTGTTTATATTTGAGCCAAATCTCAAGGCGCTCTGTGCTCTTTTCCGTCCTCTAATGTTCATGTGTCTGTCGACGGCCAATGGCTTTGGATTGGGGCTAAGGGGTTTTAAACAGTCACTAAACAGCTGTCCAAGATGCCAGATGTAGGGCTTAATGGTTAGCACTGTCGCTTCAAAGCAATGTCTGTGATTTAACAAGCAGGGCCAACTTTGTGGAGTTATAACATTCTTCCAGTGTTTGTGTTTAGGTTTCTCAACATATCCTCATACAACCGTTCCAAAAAATGACTCCTCATTTTTTGTGCATTTCCTATGAATACCCAGTAACACGTGTCAATTTTCCCTTGTTACATGCATACAGTTTTTTCAAAATAAACTTCAGTCTTCACAGGAAACAACTTGGTTAGGTTTAGGCAACAAAACTACTTATTTAAGTTTAGGAAAAGATCAACTTGGTTAGGTTTAGGCAACAAAACTACTTATTTAAGTTTAGGAAAAGATCAACTTGGTTAAGTTTAGGCAACAAAAGTACGCAGTTAGGTTTAGGAGAAGATTGACATGGTTAGGTTTAGGCAACAAAAGTACGTAGTTAGATTTAGGAAAAGATCGACTTGGTTAGGTTTAGGAAAATATCGACTTGTTTAGGTTTAGGCAACAAAAGTACGTAATTAGGTTTAGGAAAAGATCAACTTGGTTAGGTTTATGCAACAAAAGTACGTAGTTAGGTTTGGGCAACAAAAGTACGTAGTTAGAAAAGATTGTGGGTTGGGTTAAAATAACTCCGGAAGTGACGTAACTTGCAAAAGGAAGTTACGTGACAAATAAATCAACGTTGACTTCTGGTTTCACACAGGGTACGAACAGCAGTCTCCTTGGTGAAAATCTGCCGTTTTACCGACCCATCCATCCCGACTTCCTCCCTCTACGTGCCATTTGTCACTCTTCATACTTCCTGGTTCACGTTTTTGTGGATTACATATGAATTGATTTTGTGGGATATATACAAATTACAGTGCATTACTTTTCGTAGTTATAGCTGCGAATGGTGCAGGTCTCCTTCTCCTGTCCAAAGACACACACAGTAGATCAGGTGAATTGGAAATTGTCCAATGTGTTCCTCCAGTGATCCCAGTTTTCCTTTCTGCTTTCGGGCCACACATTTGTATTCCCACATGATTTTTCTGATGATTCCTGTTTTTTTGGTTGTTTTTTTTTACCATCACTTCCCTTAGTCCCAGCTGACTAAGAACGTAGCGTGGTATACCACGGTGACTTGAGGAGGAAGCATTTATTTTTACCCTCTGATGACTCCAGGACCTTCTCTCTTCTCTCCTGCCGCCTCCTTACTCGCTTCTTCATCATGCCTCTCACTCCTTCTCTTCTCTGCTGCGACTGTGCAGAAAGCATTACGAGGTGTGTTTATGTATGCGTGCACGCATTCTCCAGATGTGCAAAGTCTCGTCCGGGATGAGTGGGACTTTCTCACATGAATCTGCATGGATGTCTGATCTAAGTGGTTTTAAAAAGCTATCAGAGTGGGAGGCCACTTTAACACATCCCAATAGGCCAGGGCTAGTCTGAAATGAAAGGAAAGCCGATGAAATGATGAGGAAAAGAAAATGAGTGAAAGACTGACGGAGGCACAGAAAGTGAAACTACAACAACTCGAGGGGAAAGAAGCGTACGCATTTTAATTTTCAGCCTTATTGCGTGGCGCTTTTCATTGTCTGTGAGTAATAAAAACAAATTACATAATGCGGTTAACATCCGTCCACCGAGGTTTCTGACAAACAGCAAAACTACATGACATTGATCTGTGAGGCTGGAGTGATAAGGAACAGGTGGGCAGGTAGTGATGTAACACATCCTCTTATCAGTGCACACAAGCTGCTGGTGTCAGCCTGAACGTATTCAGTACAGAAGCACCTCTCTGAACGTATAGGCCTGAGAATCAGTCACACTCAACAGTTTTTAATTACATTTTTAATCAGTTATTAAACTAAAATGATAAGAGCATGGATTTGGCATTTCACTATTGTTATTGTTTGCCGTACCCTTTGTTACAGAATGATGTCAGGGTGTTGTCAATATTGTTATTGTCAATGTCTTTCAGTTGTCATAGGCTCAGAATGCGTCTCCGAAATAATGAAAGCAGCCACAGTCGAGCAAGCGGGAAATAATGAAGGAGAGAGAAGAGAAGGAGGATTTCTCAGCTGCGGTTTTTAGATGAAACAGAGACAGACGAAGGTAAAGGCTTACCTCTCCTCAGGCACTTCAGATTTTCAAACTCACCTGGAATTTTTGAAGCCACTTCTGGCTGTTGCGAAACGAGATGTTCGGGGGCTCCTCCCGAGTGAAGGCGGCGTGTCTTTGTGTTTCTGAAAACCAGATTTCAATCTTTTGAAGAACTTTTCAAGAACTAAACTGCTAGTTAAAAAAAAACAAACAAAGTGAAGTTCAAGGAAACGCTGGCAACAAAAAACTACTGTATGTCTGACTAAATACAACTATGACTATACTACAGTTTATAATAAACTACTGCTACAGTACGACCACCTGATATCACGTTCCATACGTGGTGCCGTTCTTACAACTGAGCAAACTCCATTTGCTCATAAAGACTGTGAGATGCAAGTTTTTTTTTCCAGCTTTGATTTTGCTTATTTATGCATGAAGGTTTTCAGGGGCTTTAAAGTTTCTCAATTCGAAATTCAATTTACCTCCACACAGCTCTCAACATGGCGACAGCTGAACCGGCGGCTAGCACCTAATGGTGCCAACAGCACAAACAGTATAAACAATGGCAACAATGCTGACTAGGGATGTCACAAGAACCAATACTTTGGTACCAAGTAGACGCCAACATTCTAAAAACGCCAACATTCTAAAAACACTACTCCTTTTTCTACAGTACCGCAGGTGCTGAAGGTACTGGGGATCGGGGATCGAGACCAGCGGCATCCCGTTGTCCCGGGGATGATAGAAAATATGTTCGGGACGCAGTAAACTCACTATCGACGCATCCAGGGAATGCACCCTATTTTTTCCTGATAATGCAACATTGTGAAACAACAAATCTGACAGGAAGAGAGTTAGTTTTCGTTAACACGGGATGTGCCAATGATTTACCTTATGATGCGTTCAGGCTCTATTCAGTAATAATGAGTATTTGAGGTACTCAAAGGTAAATTCTAACATCATCAGGATGTGTTCAAATGTAATTTCGACAAAAAATAAATTTTACAAGAAGTTAAACAGGTCGTAATTCCCTCTCAACTTCCTAACAAAAATCAGTATGCAAACACTGATAAAGGAGTGGATGTTGAAGTACCGCGGTATCGAATTTGTATAAAAAATCATGGAATTTCACTGGTATTGTTATCGACTACTACATTTCTAGTATCGTGACATCCCTAGCGCTGACAGAGCTAACAGTGTTAACCTAAGGGGGAACCAGAGGGTGGGTGCTACAGTTCCGTGACGACGCCCTCGATCGGGATGGCGTTATAATTGGTAACCGGCGTATGAGAGCAGTGCAGAACGGTGGCCGGGAGCTAGCCAGTGGGGCTCACACACTGAGACTCACATGCACAAACATGCACGCGCTGTCGGCCCAGCTATGTCAACAAAACACAGAGAAGCTCTGATTGCAACACACACAGAGGGAGAGTGACTTCATTCTCTGCTCAGGTAGACATTACTCCTCTATATCTTTACATAGCTAATAGTTGTTTGATGCTATATTAATGCTCTCGATATCGAATTGAGAATCTTTAAAGTTCTTACTTTTCACAATCAAAGTCCTAGATATGTAGTATTTGCAGGCAAGTAGTTCGCTTTTTTGTGTTGTTTATCTGCCCCCAGTGTGTAAAGGCTTTAATACAGGCTGGAAAATGAGTTTCTAAAAGGCAGAAATCTAAGCATCTGTTGTAAAATAACCCTCCGAAACCCTCAAATTGAGGCCTCATTACATCATACAGTAGTGCTATAAACTAACTCGTCTGTAGCTGAAAGGCTGGATCATCCTCACCCAAATTGTTCGTCTGACTCACATCCAATAAACAAACAGGCTCTAACTACATTAGGAGATTGTGACTATGCAGTTACAATTACAGATCTTTTTTTTCGTTGTTGTTTTGTTTTCCCATGGTGTATTTTTATATCTGCTGCGTTGTATTGATAAGTAGAGGGAGAGCGCTTTTGGAGGATATAGAGAGGAGATATGGGTCGAAACTTCCAGTGGGATCAGGGATTCTCCCTTTGATCCACAAGCTCATTAATTAACCATAAACAACATCAAGAACAAGAACAACAATTACGAGCCACCGACTCCGAGTCTCTCCGAATCCCTTCAGAGAGGGGATGCGGCGAAAACCGGGAGAACATGAACGGATATGCCTGTATAATGCCTGTTGTCTTTGCTGTGTAATGCGAGTATGTGACCCTTGAAAAGCCAAAATACTGCATAATGTATGCTATTCTTCTCAGAATAATGCAGGTGAATCTGCTTTGAAGTGTTCATACATGCTCCGAGTACAAAAGCCTTTCTAGGCCTTATTACATCGGCTTTTACTTGGATTATTTTCGGTACGTATGCATGGAAGGATAATCTATGTTCGGATTGGTTGCAAAAGCATTATGCAATACTGGTTTCAGTGTTTCAATTGCAATTTGTGGGCATTTAATTCAATGTGGATGAATCATTCATCAACACCCACACTACAGTAAAATCATCTCACCAGCATTAAAACTTAATGTTCCTGCTATGTAGCTTGAAGATGTGCATGTATGTTAAAGTTCATCTCTACTTTTAACGTAGTATTGAGCTAAGGGAAACGACTACCGGAGTAACCCCTGAGACCTGCGGGATCGAGGGCGATCCTGACCCACATTACTCTTTCAGAGGTTGTAGCAGGTTCAGTTTCAGAGCTAGAGTGAAGGTACAGATATCATATGAAACTAGAAAACCTAAGGAATCCATTACATGTCATGCAAATAACGCTCCAAAGTTACGCTATATTTTGGTGAGAAAAAACTGGCATGGAACACTGGAAAATGGGTTCTATGGGTACCCACGAGTCTCCCCTTTACAGACATATCCACTTTATGATAATCACATGCAGTTTTGGGCAAAAACCATGCATTCAGGATGGATGGCTTTCCTAGGTAGATTGACAATAAGGGGGTTTATGAGCAGTTTCCAGAACAGAAGTGCTCCCCATCCAATCGCCGAAAAATGCAATTCTTGCAGAAACCTCCAAATGTCAAACGTTTTTGATACCAAATGTCATAACCTGGCCCGTGGGCCATGACAAAAACGGGAACGGATACAAAATGCCAAATAATGTAGAGTATTTATTATCACAGCATGGCTTTTTCTATGGTGTTCCTCAAGGTCTTGGGGTCTTAATGTGGTATTTGGAGGGATTATTGATCATTTTTATCAATTCTTGATTGGTAAAAAAAGCAGTAAATCTGTAACAAATGGATAAAAAAAAATGTCTGCAACAGCTTATGAGACATAACAGCGCATGGGAATGACCACCATAAATTTGTTTTTAAAAATATTTTTTATTTGATTTATGCATTATTAAATTGTATGTATTAATGAGTAAAAATGTAAATAAAGAAGCAAATCAAAAGAGAAATATCAATTAATGTCACATTTTATTAATTACTAATTTAATTAATAATTAATGATTAATTCATGTCTACATTTAATTTTTAAAAATATGTTTGGTACATTTAATGTCTTATTTATTTATTTATTTACTGAGTTATTTATATATTAATTCATTTATTTTTGATTTTGGCAGGTTCCGTCCTCCATACCACCCATGCCAAGTTATGGTTGCTAAACTGTTCAACAATCATATTGTAGATCGTTCAGCATAGTGGAAGCATAGCAGAAGCAACATTCATGTCCCTATAAGTAAATCATACCATATGCTGCGATTATCCAGCATCCATTTAATCCGCTATCTTCATACTGGCAAAGTCCTGTCAGTGTATATTCAAATTCAGGCTCTTAATGGTGAAAATGACTACTTTTTGGAATGTAAACCTAATCTTAATATGTTCAAATACTTCTGCCACCCGTACCAGGAGAACATGTACTAAGAGAGGGCTTTAGTTCTCGCAATGTTCATCCGGTTGTGATGAAAACACCCCAGAATTAAAGCTGACAGACTGTACTTTAACATTGTCATCACTGCGGAGTCTCAAAGTAAAAATACTACACTAACCAAAAAAAATGTGTGATCCGTGCGCTCACATGGAGCTGACTGTGTGATGCAGCCGTGACAAAGAGCTGCGTCTGTACCACGGGCCAGATTTAGCCTTTTTTTTTTTTTTTTTGATAAACCATTTCTGCCTTTTCTATGTGTCCATCTGCCGCTCTCAATGTGCTCACACTTCTTCTCTCTTTGTATCCTTTTTTCACCTCAGTTCAGATTGGAGAGCACAGCTTGTGATGTCTATATCGGTCCTTTCTCACCCTCTTTTTCTTCCTTTTTTTTCTCCCCACGTCTCTCAGCCGTGTCTCTTCTCAGAGCAGCTGTGCTGAAGTGAGTCAGAAACGCAGATAGAGACACAAGCTGCGTTTGGATTTTACAAAGTAACCCTTAGTATCGGCCATATTCTGGTTGAGGTCTCACCCAGTTTAAGATGTTTAAATGGACCTTTGATAACCCTGTGGCTGGGTCTCCCTTCTGCCACGAATAAAAAAGAAAAGATGAAAGCATTTTCCTTTTCAAGTCGTGGTGTCCCTGCCCACTATGAAATAGTCCCAGTTGTAATATGAGCACTAAGAACCACCTGCCATTACGCTTCATGTAACATCTCAGCACATGTTTCTGAAGATGTGAACATGTCATTTTTTTAAGCAAATGCTTGAAGTTGAATTGGAAAGGAGACAGGCGCCCACGATTCCACTTGAAGAAGTGCTCCATGAAATATTTTCAAAGAGGTATTTATATCAGAAAGAATTGAATTAGACTTTTGGATTGGATTTGGTGGAGCATGAAACTGAGTTATGGAATGATTTGAAGAAATTAGAAAGAATGCTAAATAAGAAAAAAATGATGTACATGTCTGACATCATCAGTTAATCTGAACTTTTGTGACCCTGCATGGATTTTTCTGCGTTGTAGTCTGTGTCCATGTGTTGTCATCGGTGGCCTAGTTATCTAAAATGCATACCATATAATAGTAAATGTAACATTCATCCCAGTTATTGCTGGGTATTGTTTAAAAAATTAAGATGTCAGTGCCAATACCCTTAAAGTGACAACAACAGCGGTCAGTGTGTCAGTGTGCTGACTTGACTATGACTTGCCCCAAACTGCATGTGATTATCATAAAGTGGGCATGTCTGTAAAGGGGAGACTCGTGGGTACCCATAGAACCCATTTTCATTCACATATCTTGAGGTCAGAGGTCAAGGGACCTTTTCGAAAAAGGCCATGACAATGTTTCGTCGCCAAAATGTATGAAAAGTTTGGAGTATTATTTAGCCTCCTAGTATATGGTGATGCCATTGGTACCAATGGATTCCTCTGGTTTTATAGTTTCATATGATGCCAGTATCTTCACTCTAGCTTTAAAACTGAGCCCGCTACAACCTCTGAAAGATCGATTCCGTTATGCGTTAAAGAAATTAGAAGGGTTAAAATGGATTTGTGTTAGCGCGTTATCGCGTTAACTTTTGACAGCCCTAACCAATACCAATAGAGTACTTCATTCGATACCCATTATGTGAATGGAAGCCGTCTGTGTGTCCCACTGGCTACAGTAGCTCACTGAGTTTGTTCCCTCCACTCGCCAGCTCAAAGCCGCTCCACTCAAATTGCTCACCGCTCGCCCAAAAAAGAAACAAGCTGTGTTGTATTTTAATTAGGGCTCTAGGCTGTAGGCTTACATTCGAAGCTTCTATTGAGGTTTTCAGATGAAGCTTTGAATGTCTGTCATCATATTTTATGACATCACCCTAAAAAAAAAATATCCTCAAACAACACTCACCATCAAAAGGGATTCATCGGTCAGCTTCATTTGATTGCTGCTAGACCGCCTCATTAAAGCAGCAGTAGGCGAGAATGGATCAAATATGAATCAATATTTTGTTACTGTAATGCCTATTTCTCTCCTCTAATGTTTTCAGAAACATCTTGTAGTGTACTGTTTAGCTGTAAAATGATAAAGTTTGTGACCCGGCAGCCATGTTGAGATCAGTTGAGGAAATACCAAGCACCGCCCACCAGCTGGAGCACACTTCCTCATTTTACAGCTAAACAGCACACTGCAAGATGTTTCTGAAAACAGAGAAATAGTCATTACAGTAACAGAATATTGATTCATATTTGATCAGTGCTGTCTAGTTTGACCGTTTGATCGGAGTTCACGAGTGATTGACAGCTGCCATCGTTGAATGAACAGCCAATAGGAACACTCTCTCTCTGAAATGACCTGTGATTGGCCACAGTCTCTCGTCACAGCCTAAGTTTTTGTAAAGCCTGAAAACAGAGCCATGAGGAGGTGCAGAAGTCTAGTTTTCTCTCAGAACACTTGAATTACAATATTCTGAAAGGTTATTATGGAATTTTTGCCCAATGATGTTGGCGTGTACTTAACCACAGTGTCCCTTGTTCAAGTCCAGACAGGGGCCCTCCTTGGTGCATGTTTCCTGGTCTATCACCATAGCAGCCAATCGAAACAAGTTCTTCCGTGCTGTGTGTGACCTCCTAGCACTGTTATCAGCTCTATCCTCTCTGCGTGTCCCACTCTGTCCTCTGTCCTCTTTTCTTACCTCTTGCCTGTCTGTCTGAACATTGACTTGTTTTCATATTCTCTCCCTCCTCTTGACCTCATTTAGCTCCACCCCATTCATCCTATGCGTCCCGTCTAATCAAGGTTATTAGGTTACTGCTCTTGCCTCTTGCTCTCCTTTTCTCTCAGTCTCTTATTTTTCGGGGAGGTTTGGAGGAGGAAGGGGGAGTTGTCCACTCAGCCAGGGCTTTCTTAGCCTTTTTATTCAGGCCATCTCAGCTCAGCTCAGCTCAGCTTGGCGCAGCTCAGATCAGATCATACACTGGGGGAGAGGAGAGGAAGAGGCACAAAGAGATTCTGTAAAGATGGCAGAGGAGGAGGAGGAGGAGGAGGAGGAGGAGGAGGAGAAGGCGTTGTGTGAAGGAGGAGATTGTGTGTGTCTACATGTGTGTGTGTGTGTTTTTTAAGAGTGTTTATGTGGGAGAGAGCGTGCGGTCAGCATCACTCGGGCTGCAGTTTGCTGCGATGACTCCAGCGGAGCCGACAGTTACATCATAACTAAACCAGCCCTGCAGGCCAGACTTGTCTGATAGCAAACAACTATTTGCATCACTGCTCTGCTGTGGTCCCATTTTCAGTCATATCAGGTACAAATTTGCTTTTGCACAGAACACGAATGAATTTTTTTTTTCAAGTAGGCAGTGAAGCTGTTGTCGTGTGGAGTGAATTTAGATTTTTTTTCCGCATTAATTGAGTTGTTCTGGCGGACTCTTCAGTGTTTGTGATACAACAAAAGTCAACTTAGCTTTTGTATTTGCTTTTTAAGATGCACGGTTCCACTTTGCAGTGTTGCGTGATATAAATGATACCAATTTGTCTTTGTTACTCAGAGAGTAATCAACATAGACAGTAATGTATACTGAAGAGCATAGAAATATGTAAGTACATTTGTCATTATTAATCATATTGGGGTCAGATCACTACATTATTTTTCCTTTCACAGTTCAGCTCTCTTACTCTCACTTAAAGTTAAACTACTGTGAACAGTATAAATGACATCAGTTCCATAAAAAATGAAATGTAGGAAGAGAGAAAGGCTTAAGTCATGAAAAAAAGATTCTAAAGTTTCAACTTAATCAGCCAAGTATATTTTGTTACTGTTTTTTTTTTTTTTTTAATTAAATGAATACCGATATGAAGTATATGATTTGCTGGATCATTTTTCATCTAATTTTCACATCCTTGCTCTAGATCCAATGACTTTTTGCCCTGTTTATACCTACATAATAGAAAATCTAATTTATTGCAAAGTATCTTGATCCCAGCAAAATAACAATTCAACTTTGGCTTTGGCTAATTAAAGTAGCAGTGGGTAGAAATGGAGCAAATATGATTAAAAAAAGTTATTTTTATAAAAACGGTCACAATATGCTGACAGTAGTGCATGAGACAGGTAATCTGAAAAATTCTAAACTCCGATTAAACGGTCAAACTAGGCGGCGCTGATCAAATAGAAATCAATATAGGAAATACCAAGCACCGCCCACCAGCCGGAGCAAACTTTCTCATTTTACAGCTAAATTGGATACTGCCAATAGGAACGCTCTCTCTCTCTGAAATGACCTGTGATTGGCCAAAGTCTCCCATCACTGCTAGATTTTCTAAAGCCCGAAAACAGAGCCATGTGGAGGTGCAGACGTCTAGTTTTCTCTCAGAACACTTGAATTACAATATGCTGAAAGGTTATTATGGATTTTTTGCCCAATGATGCCAAAAACATTGTGCTTACTGCAGGTTTAAAGGTACCCTGTACTTTCTTGGCACGCCTCTATGTTTCTTTTTATATTACCATTACCGCCACCCTACTGACCCCACATCTATGAGGCTTATAACCACTCAGAAAGCCCATTAAATTACCTGATAACAGTCAAACAGGCTGTGCTTCTTCTCAGGGGACTGCAAAAGAAAAAGAAAAGAAATAGAAATAGAGATTTGTAACGATGCTGCTGATTTTGCTTGTCCCAGCTCCCCAGGCAGAATATTGCAACACACTGGTCACTTGGTCCTGATCTTTGATCGTAGGATGGCCATGGGAGCTCCCTGCGTGAGCCACATAGCCGCGGCTCCAAAGGCTCCAGATCGACTGTAGCCTCGAGCAGACAACACCAGCCTGTCAGGCTTCCACTTTGCCGACTTGTTGAGCTGTCAGGTTTTATTGTGATGTTTTTTATGGTTTCACACTGAAAGCTTTTCAACTCGAAACCGCACTGGCTTGAAGGATATTGTAAGCTAGT
The DNA here is from genome assembly GCA_916701655.1 of Sebastiscus albofasciatus. NCBI lineage: Eukaryota > Metazoa > Chordata > Actinopteri > Perciformes > Sebastidae > Sebastiscus > Sebastiscus albofasciatus. The sequence continues at coordinate 47,934 of CAKAOI010049490.1, forward strand.
CCATCACCTTCAAGACTAACAAGTTCCTGTTCAGGTTGTGAGTGTCAGGAGGGAAAGAGTTAGTGAAAGTAGACACACATGCTGTGTTTCTCACACATGCACACACCCACACATCCTCCGATGCACTGCTCTCTACTCCTCATCTACCTTGCCTGTGTTTTTGTTTGTGTGCCATGTCCTTTGGATCCGATTTATGTCATTGTTTGTCATGTTATTTCTTGTCTTTGTTGTTCAAATAATTCTGATGGTGCCCTCTAGCTTTTGAAGACTCTATAACTACCTTGTGCTGTACTGATCCCTTTTTACCTCATATTTTGTTTTGTTTGTTATGAATTTTGCAGCCACTGATTAGACCTTGCCCTGCAGATATTTATTGGCCGATGCAAGCCCGAAGCGAGCCTTTCGGTGGCCTCGACCAGAGAAAGAGTTCATAGAGAGTTGGATAATGCAACTGAGTGATGCCCATTGCGTGTACGGTCCAGGCATGAGTGAATGAACCTTAGAAAAGTAGAATAGACATTCCCATTCAAATCAATGAAGCAGGTTTGTGAGAATGCTGGCCAGTTTTATGTGTACCGTTGCCATTGTGACCGTTATAGCGGGCTAACTGCTGTATAAACTAGGGCTGTTAAAGTTAACGTTAATGCAAATTTGTTTTAACGGCACTAATTTCTTTAACGCATTAACGCAATCAATCTTTCGGAGGTTGTAGCGGGCTCAGTTTTAAAGCTAGAGTGAAGATACCTAAGGAATCCATTGGTGCCAGCCATGTCATACTACGTAATCAGGAAGGAGGCTAAATAACGCTCCAAACTTAGGCTAAATTTTGGCGAGGAAAAAGTGCCATGGCCATTTTTAAAGGGGTCCCTTCACCTCTGACCTCAAGATGTGTGAATGAAAATGGGTTCTATGGGTACCCACGAGTCTCCCCTTTACAGACATGCCCACTTTATGATAATCACATGCTGTTTTGGGGTCATAGTCAAGTCGGCACACTGACACACTGACAACTGTTGGGCTGCAGTTTGCTATGCTATGATTTGAGCATATTTTTTTATGTTAAATGCAGTACCTGTGAGGGTTTCTGGACAATATTTGTCATTGTCTTGTGTTGTTAATTGATTTCTATTAATAAATATATACATACATTTGCATAAAGCAGCATATTTGCCCACTCCCATATTGATAAGAGTATTAAATACTTGACAAATTTCCCTTTAAGGTACATTTTGAACAGATAAAAAAACATTTGCAATTAGCCGCAATTAATCATGGACAATCATGCGATTAATTGCGATTAAATATTTTAATCGATTGACCGCCCTAATGTAAACTAAACCGACTTACTGCAAGTCGTGGACTCACTGAGGTGAGGCTCTGCAGTTGAGTAGTAAAGTTACGAAGCATAGAGAGTAAATGAGATTTAAATTTTAACAACTTAATGCTTCATCCACAAACTCTTGTCACAGCGTAGGATAGCACATTGCTGTCGCCAGATGAGTGATGACTTTGTTTGAGTCGTTTTCTGTAACCAGCGGAGCATTAAAGCATGGCGGAATTAGCTGGCTAGCTCCATAACTAGCTAGGTAGCTAGCTAGCGGACAGTTGGCTTGTTAGCCTAGCTTGCTAATTCCACCATGCTTTAACACTCAACCGGTTACAGAAAAGGTGCCGAACAGCGGCCTGGTGGCAGTCCGCCTCACTCCCCACCGCTCTGGAGTAGGACGAGCTACTGGTGTGCTGTGACCACACGTTACGACCCCACTGACGTGTGTTGTCACCTTAGCAACTAACAACAATCGCCATTTTCTTTTGTACGGCAAAAAAGTTCAATGTCCATTCCATTCCTATTCTATTTCTATGCAATGAACCCTGAAAGCTGGCCGTGCATCTTAATGACCCTGCGTTAATAACGGTAGAGAAGATGAACTTGTTTGAACAAATTAGCAACGCTAGCACGTAGCACGCACAGCCACAGCTTCATATAGACCGCCGTTTGGTGTGTAGAATTAGCATGCACACTCTCAAAGACACATCTACACAAGCCAACACACACATGCTTGCACAGACACGTACTATACTGTACATGCAGACACATGCACGGCCTGAGAATGACAAACTGATTAGCTCCCTCTCACTGAGAATTAATTGGGTTTCTTCACGCTTAAAATTAATTCCCTCTTTTATAATGTCCTATTTAAGAGTTGTGGTGTCTAAGTAATAAGAGGTGATGAATGACGTCGAGGGTTTTAGGGCGGACTTCCTGTTCCCTGACTTGAATATGACACGGGCCTGTTGGACCAGGGGCATGAACTCGACTTAAAAGTGTGTGTTTGGGCGTCCTTGTCTGTTTTTGAAATGAGCGTGACGTCAGGGTGCTTTCAGGATCCAAACAGAAACATTAAGATGTCAGGTTTGGGGATTAATGTTTTGAGCCAGAGTCAGTTATGTTTTATGTTCTATGATTACCATCAGCTGTGTTTTATTGCTCTGCCGCCCGATCTGATCCTGAGATTTCTAAGGTCTCGGTTGTTTAGAGACTTCAGTTTGATTAAATTTGATTCCTCATGGTCTCAGTTAAGCAGCACTCAGATTTTTGACGTGTAGTTCTCAAGGTGAAATACTTCTCTTATTTTTCCCGAATTTATCACCCTTGACCGCCTCCAGTTTGGAGAAGCAGACAGGAGTTACCGCACGGAAGCAATTGATGTACTGCTGTGGACGGGCCCGCAGCAAAACCTATTTAAGCCACCTAAAAAAAAATCAATATTAGTTTAAATATACGCTACATTTTGAATATTTTCACCACTTTACCTTGTTGTGAGACAGTCCAGGGAATTGAAGCCGTTGTATCCATCTATGCTCTCGCCACCAGACTACATTGAAAAAACCTGTAATTTGACCTTGAAGAACATTCGAGTCGCTGGTCTACCGCTGCCACGATGGGTTAGTTTGTCTCCGCTATTGTGTGACTTTGGTGAATCCAAACTAACCAAAGTCACACAATAACACAAACAAACAAACTGATGGAGGCAGCGGTAGACCAGCAACTCCCGTTTTTCTGCGACGTAAAATTACTATTTTATTCAATGGAGTCTGGTTGCTTTGGCGAGAGCATAGATGGATACAACGGCTTCAGTTCCCTGTCGGAACCGGCAAAAATGTTCAAAAATATTCTAAATATAGCGTACATTTAGCTAAACTTGTAAAAAATGTTTAGGTTAGCTTTTCTTTCAGGTGGCTAAAATACACTTTGCTGCCGGCCCCGTCCACAGCAGTACATTGCTTTGCTCCCATGCGGTAACTCCTGTCTGCTTCTCCAAACTGGGGGCGTGCCGACCACCATCTACTGTAGGAAATACACTGACTATGGATAAGTACTATCCCTTTAAGGAAAAAAAAGTACAGTCTTTTAATTTTTTCAAAAAGTGTTGAATTAATTATCGCTGAAGTCAGCTCGTTCCAAAACTGCCAGACTCGTTGCAACTCATTTGCTTGATACTTTGGATGGATTACTTCCTATAGAGCTCAGGTTGTGTCTGACAGTGGAGAGATTTAGCAGTCTGCCTCAGGACACACACATCATTATTCGCTTAATAACGTCTGAGCTGCAGTTAAACAGTAATATGGAGAAACAAAGACAGACGGACGGACACGTAAATCAAAGCAAAAAGTTTCTCTCGCTATAGCAGCTGTTGTGTTGATGAGAGGAATGATGAGAGAGCATTTATTACAGGAGACTCCGTTTACAAGTGTTATCATTAAATAGGAAACGGTGGTCGTTATTTGTGGTATGATTTTTTGTGAGAGCGGTTGTATATTATATTTGTTGCACGACATTGGGTGAAGTCTTTATAGCTTTACTCAAGTTGAACACAGTTAAATGTAATTGTTTGTCCAATGTATTTAACGATCTCTCAGTCCTCTCATGTTTTCTGGTTTCTGTTTAGACAAATCTAACAGACTGATTTATGCAGTGAACGCCGTCTAAAACCTTTTATGTTTGATTAAAGATAGAAATTAATATTTCAGCGACAAGTAATTGAATCAGTGTTGTCTGAAGAGACCATGCAAGCAACGTTATAACATCTCCGCTGAAGTTAGCGCGAAAGTCGTCATATTTTCAGGCAAAAACACAGCAGAGCTCGTGATTCAGAGTGTGATCTGTGCTGTTGTGGATCTCGTTGTGTGGCGATGAATACTGCTTCTTAGGATGAAGAATAAATCGGATTAGTATTTTGCCGTAAGGGCCCCCATCATACTGAATACCTTGCCTCAGGAGCGAGTCTAAGCTCTGTATCATCTTTTACTTTCTACACTCATGCGTAGGCTAATTTTTATGTAGCACATTTGATTTAACTTATACTTTTTTGTTAGTTTTTTATTATTATTATTTGTTCGTTTTTTATTTGTGTATCAGTATTATATTATAATATACACTCACAGGCCACTTTATTAGGCACACCTTGCTAGTACCGGGTGGTCTTCTACTGCTGTAGCCCATCTGCTTCAAGGTTAGACGTGTTCTAACGAGTGGTAATTTGAGTTACTGTTGCCTTTCTATCATCTCCAACCACTCTGCCCAGTCTCCTCTGACCTCTGACATCAACAAGGCATTTTTGTCAACACAACTGCCGCTCACTGGATATTTTCTCTTTTTCGGACCATTCTCTGTAAACCCTAGAGATGGTTGTGCGTGAAAATCCCAGTAGATCAGCAGTTTTTGAAATACTCAGACCAGCCCGTCTGGCACCAACGACCATGCCACGTTCAAAGTCACTTAAATCCCCTTTCTTCCCCATTCTGATGCTCAGTTTGAACTTCAGCAAGTTGTCTTCACCACGTCTAGATGCCTCTTGATATCTTGAGGTCAGAGGTCAAGAGACCCCTTTGAAAATGGGGTCTCTTGACCTCTGACCTCAAGATATGTGAATGTAAATGGGTTCTATGGGTACCCACGAGTCTCCCCTTTACAGACATGCCCACTTTATGATAATCACATGCATTTTGGGGCAAGTCATAGTCAAGTCAGCACACTGACACACTGACAGCTGTTGTTGCCTGTTGGGCTGCAGTTTGCCATGTTCTGATTTGAGCATATTATTTTATGCTAAATGCAGTACCTGTGAGGGTTTCTGGACAATATTTGTCATTGTTTTGTGTTAATTGAGTTCCAATAATAAATATATACATACATTTGCATAAAAAAAGTGTTAAATACTTATCAAATCTCCCTTTAAGGTACATTTTGAACAGAGGTGAGGGACAACAACATGTAGTGTAGCCTTGCTTTCTGTGTTTTAGAAATAGGGTTTCCATGGCAACTGAAGACTTGAAACTACTTCAATACCACTGCCAAAGACTGAATTCAGTGATTTTATAAAATTTTTTGGAAACATTCATTAAATGTGTTCTCCTGAAAATTCCACCACAGCGTCACCTCTAGAGGGCATCCGTGTTTGGCTGGGTCACTCCGGAGATTGGAATAGTTGTGAAGGCTTGATAGACAGAGCTGCAGTCGCATGTTTTCAAGTCTGTCTTACAACAACATTCGCATGCCAGTATGAAACAATGTGGCTCCAATAGAAAAGATCCACACTCCTTGTACTGTGCAAAAAAAGGGTATCTTCCAAAGTGCGCAGCTTGAGGAGACACCGTCCAATGAGACACAAAGAGGGACTCACTTTCTTGACGAGAGTTGGATAAGAAGATCAATACCACTCTCATGTCTGTCTGTTAGATGTAAGTCTACAGGCAGCAGTCGGTTAGCATAAAGACTGGAAACAGGAGGAAACAACTAGCCTGGCTCTGTCCAAAGGTAACAAAATCCACCTACCAGTACCTCTAAAGCTCACTAATTAACACGTTATATTGTTTGTTAAATCTGGGGAGGGGGGTATGTGTGGGAATATTCCTTTGCCAAGTCACTTCGGATCTTTTTATTTTATCATTCATGTAGGTGTGACTTTATGTATCCCTTTACAGATTTGTTGTTTTATAGGAATTGTTCAAAACTTTGAATGTGGCTGCCCCCTAAAAGTCAATGATTTGAGTCATCAGTTGAGAAGTTAAGTCAAATTTTGTCAATCAATCACTCAAAATTTTTTGCTGTGTCATGGTACACAAAGTAATGCAAAAGCAAAAGCATGGCAGGACAGCCTTAATTTTGGGAAATACACTTATATGCTTGTAAGAAAACATGCTAGGCTAAGCTAACAGGCTGCTGGCAGTAGCTTCATATTTACCAAGCAGATATGAGAGTGGCATTAAAGGAGAACACCACCTAAATTAAGAATTCCAATATGTTATCTCCATCACCTAGGAAAGTTCAATCAACATTTGTGAACATGAGCTACTCTCTCTCTCAAAGCCAGAAACAAGAGAAGTAAGTCTCAAACTTAGTGATGTCATAGGATGTAGAGTGCGGAGCTGCTCCATCGACAATGAATGGGAGACTGATTTTGTGGAACAACAAAATGTTTCTTTTCTTTTTTTATACCCAAATGAGCTTTACTCTATTGTAGTGTTGTCAGCTGTGAAACAGAAAATGTACCCATATACTCAGAACATTCCCCTGGGTGCTCTCAGTGTCATCTAACATCTCTCCCAATTCATTGTCTACAGACTTTGTACCCTATGACATCACAAGTTTGAGTTTTAACACTCTAGTTTTTGTATTTTGGTGAGAGTTGTTCATGTTTACTAATATTTTTTGGATCATCTTAGACCATAGGAATAACATGTATGAATTTTGAAAATGGGCGTAGTTCCCCTTTAAGATAGACTTAAAAAAAATGTGTACCTATCCTTTAACAATGTGAATAAACTGTAGCCAGGAGTAAAATGGTCAGGTCTCCATTGCAAGAAAAGGTTTCCAACCTCAATGGAACTGAAGGTTAAATAAGAAGAAATAACGAACTGTCTGTTATAGAGCCAGCACAGGAAAATACAAGCCTAACCAACGTCTACGCGAGCGTTGTCACCCTAATGGTCACTTGTAATGTTAGCACAGGGCCCAACGTCCATGTCATTGATTCTTGTTGCAGAGTTGTTAGTTGTAGTTTAGTATGATTGTTTTTGTTACACACGCGCTGTGTTAAATTCCTGCTGCTTTAAATGTAGCCTTTGTTTGAAAGAAACCGTTATTGTTGTTCTGATGCGTGACATTTTTTCAATGTCATAATATGACATTTTGGATGTAAAATGGTATCAAAACATCTACTTTGACGCAAAACTATTTTGTGAAGCATTCAAGTGTCTGATGAATTAAGTTTATTATGATCGTCACCACTGTTATTGTTGTTACATAAGGAGCCTTCTCCTCCTCCTCTTCCTCCTCCTCCTCCTCCTTCATGGCAGTGTGTGGGCTCTTTTACGGGATGAGAATAAGTTAATGTATGAAGGTCGACGTCGGAGCAGCAGCGGCGGCGGCGCAGCGGCTCGGCTCACCTGTCAGCCGGAGACGGCGCTCTGCCGAAGCGGCCGTGACAGCAGGTGTCCTCCATACAGCACAGTGTGTGTCACAGCTGTCAGTCTCCTGACAGAGACCCGTCCACACTGTCCGGCCTGGTTAGGCAGACGGGCCGGGGGGGGGGTGGAACACACACACACACACACACACACACACACACACACACACACACACACACACACACACACATATATATACTCTCACAGAATAGCTTGGCCATATTTCCATGTGCACACAGATGTGAATAACACCACGTCAAGGTTAGTTAGAGCTGACGACAATTGATTAGCAGGCTGGCAGGAGTCTGTTTAGGATACGAACTGGTTTCACCCCACTCACTCTCTCTCTCTCTCCGTCTGTTAATCTCTCTATGTCTCTCACCCCTCTCTCTCCCTCCATCCCTGTCAGGGGTTTGACTGTTTCCCAGAAACGGTCCTGCCGTCAACATTCATTACGTCATTGCATTCATCACCTGGAGTGCTTCTGCCTTTTGTGTGGAAACAGAATTTATTTTTTTGAATGCTCTCACGCTATACATAATGTATTTACGTGATTTTTCTATTGTCCATTTGTTACATAATTGGTGTTTTATATAATGATGAATGCATGATTAATTTAAGCGGCCTTTTTTTTGTGTGTTTTTTTTTTTCTCCTCTGTGTGTGTGTGCGCTGCAGGTGGCCGAGATGCACGGCGAGTTGATAGAGTTTAATGAGCGCCTGTACCGTTCCCTCATGGCCAAGGACCACCTCATTGTCCAGATGAGACAGGAACTCATTGACCTGAGAGGCCCGGTGAGTGACTGGACACACACACACACGCGCACACACACACACACGCACACACACACACACACACACACACACACACACACACACACACACACTCTGATGTGCCCTCTCATCTGATTTCTCTGCTCTCTTTTTCCCCCTCTCCTCCCAGTGATTTTGTTTGATTTTCATCTCCACTTCCTCGTGTTTGTTTTTTGCAGGCGGTCTCTCTGCTCATTTTTCCTCCTATACGGTCAATGGCTGCCAGTGCCAATAACGGTTAACTGCATTTCCCCTTGAAGTTGTCATCTGCTAGTCTCCATTTTTGCCGTGGTGCTTCTGCACCGCCATTCTCCGAGAGAATCTGTCAATCAAATATTGAGTTTGACTTTCTGTAGGTGGTTGTTCTTTCGGTGCCACGTCGCTTATTCACTTTCAAAAGTGGTCCTTCACAATGACAACAAAACACACACACACAGAGTGCCAACATCTGGTCATGCTCAGGAGAGCTCGAAGCAGTTTGGACACACATAGTGTGGACGGCGGCAGTGGTGGGGCGCCCCAGGCTGAACACAGGATCTCTTATCCCCCAGCTTCAGCCCTGCTCTGCTGGACCACTCACTCTCTCTCTCTGTGTCCGTGTGTCCGTGTGTCCGTGTGTCCGTGTGTCCGTGTGTCCGTGTCCCCGTGTGTGTGTGTGTGTGTGTGTGTG